>JAAAKL020013181.1:0-12609 GCA_010016065.2 Carybdea cf. marsupialis auct. non (Linnaeus, 1758)
AAGTAGCATTTTCTTGTCGTAAGCGCCCAATAATACATTCAATCACACACTTTTATAAAGAGGAATACCATATTATTTGTAGAGTGTTTAGGATTATATAACTCTGAGTCTGACTACATGCTTTAGATATTCTTATGTCTTTCATTGGTAAAAAATTTGGTTAGATTTGGGAATAAAACGGTGGCAAACTTCCAGTTTGAAAATGGTGGCAGTTATTGATTGCCAGCGTTAAGTGAGGGTATATAAAGTAATATCGATGTTGACATGGAGTCATTACTAGAAGAAATATATGTTTTCGCATCCTTTCAAATTGTGGAAAACTGGCAGATGGAAAATTTTTATTGTCCTTTTGTGTTGGGCCTAAGTTATAGTCTCAATCAAAAACCTGTTTTCTGGTAAAGAACATTAAAATTGCACAAAGTAGCGAAAATATTTATGTTTCATTCCGACGATTTTGTACTTCTGAGGAGTGTCAGGCGATTAAAGCTTTTAAATAAAAGAATGGTTTCGCTACACTTTCCTGCACTTCTTATTTTATTCTTAGATTTTAATCGTCCGAGCCTTGACATCCTTGTAACCAAGGTTTTTACATAAACGTTTTTACATAAATGATGTGGCTGATTTTTAAGCTGTTGTGTCCCTATCATATAATAGTTTCATCAATATTTTTACGTGGTTGAAAAATTGAGCCCCTTCCTAGGACATCCTCAAGCTCAAACTACAATTGATCTTCAGTCTTTTCTTTTTTAATTCAGTCACTTGAAGCTGCAAAAGATGCCGTTGAACTCGCTGATAGGCATCTACTAGAGGTGGAGGAGAACCTCTCTACGCAGGAGGTAATGCTTGCTTGTCAAAAGATGTGTTTTAGCTTGCGATGTATAGAAGAATGTTTGTGCGAGCCTACAGCCACACGAAAATAGAGGCGTCTACTGTACTTACGGTTAAAAGATTTCGTTTATTTCATTAATGCAAAATACATTTCAGCAGACTACTAGAGCCTCGAACACGTGACATTTAGACTAGGTTGATCAATCTGTACGCAAGGGCTGATTCTATTTATTTGTTTTATCCGTATAACACTCAAGCTGACAACAGATTACTGGAGCGGTAAACTAAGATATTGATTTTATACCTTTTAAGAAAACTAATAGAATAAATGTAATGTGTCATGTGTCAAGTTATAAAGGGAAATTCAAACACTGTCGATGCAAAGCTTTACAAAGCACAAGTAATGCTGTGAATTTGGGCCAATTCTTTTCAATATCGACGAAACTGAGCGCATTAGAATTTGTGTTGACCGGAATGGCTTATGTGAATATGAAGGTTTCTTCTTTGCCTATAGATTTAACGAACTAAAATATGTTTTATAGTTGAAACCAAGATCTTTCAATTAAGGACAATTGTAGTCGTAATGTGGGTTATCAGAACTGGCAATCACTAGTCCGATAATTTCAAGCTTTTGCCGACTGAAATGTTATCGCATGCCGAAATTTTATCGAATGCCGAAATTTTATCTTGTACTGCACTAAATCTAACCTAATCAAGTGCCATAGTTGCCGTTACTTTTGCAACAGTGTACCCCCGGTAGAATTCTCAAAACGTTTCGTTTTCAATGTCAGAATCATCTAAAAGAGAAGATTTGACGTATTCAGGTTTGAAAAGGTTCTAGTGAAATAGAAAATGTGTCACCCTGCAATCGAACCTGTAACTCACGCATTTCCGACATTTCATTATACTTTACAACTTTCAATGGACTGTGAACGCATTTACTGGCCAAGTCACATAGAGAAGAAATGCAAAATTGTGTAAAGCTGAAAGTTGTTGCCGACTTGTGGAGGATTGGGAGCCAATATAGCGACAAAAGAAATGGAGAATGTGATCATCGTGGGTCAAGTAGTAGAGCACTTGCCACTTGCCACGAATGCATGGAACACCGGTTCCACTTTTATTTATAGAGCTTTTTTTGAAATCAGAATCGCTCACTTTTTTGGGCCGCGGTAAGCACCTAAATATCCTTACAAAATGGCTTGAGAACTTCGGACTCATTCTGAATGGAAAGCCCTTTGCTTGTCTTTGAATGTTCTGAGGAGTCTTACCTGAATAACATATTACTTAACGGCCTTAGTGTTTCTATCTAGGTTATGTTTTTGTCATGTTTCATTGGTGTTATGATTAACTGATGATATATATGTTTCCTTTTTTAGCTTCAAGGAATCTGCCTTCCTCTGCAGAAGATTGCAGTCGAAACGCGACTAAATTGCGTAGAGACTTTGCTATGCATTTCAAGACAATGTTTCTGGGAAGCTAATTCCACTGGGGATTCAAATCAAAGGCCGACTAGTGTTGACAAAGTAAGCCCAGGGTATTCCAAGGTTATTTTATTGACAGGTTGCTGTCGTGCGCCTCGTACGCATTCTACTACATTTAAAAGTACTGTGGAATCCAGTGAACCTTCTGTCACTAGAATCCATTACGCAACGCACAAGGCTAGATGAACGTTGAGTTTACTCCAAGCTCAAATCGATCGCACAGTTTTGGGTTGTAATGGGGAAGCGAGACAATAACTTGCAGATAGTAAGTTAATTTATGTAATAAATCCATGTTTAAATGACAAATAACTAACAATTATAAAAATAATTATTTGTTTAAAAAATAGAGATGTGCTTTTTTAAGAAACGGAGGGCTAGCCGTGGGTAAAGCAGAAAAATCGTGTAGCGAGTCGTGATTAACGGGATTCCACTTTTTGTCACTATTGTTGCTACATACCATGCCCTTCTCCATTTCCTGTATATGGCTTTATGGTAACAAGTATAGAACAGATTCGGTCAACGGCTAATTTTGACATGTCAACAAGGCTATGGGTATTACTGTAATTAGTTGAGAATGATTCTTGAAATCGCGGTGAATGTTGAAATAAGCCATGAGATTCTCTTACTGAAATTCGTTTAGCAGTACTAGCGAATTTGGTACCTTCCTTGTGGATGATTATAAACCCGTTTTTATTTCTGAGCAAAATTATTGATGGTAGATATTTATCATGTCTTGAGTCGCAGTCTCTTGACTCGTGGTAGATATTTATCATGTCTTGAGTCGTAGTCTCTTGAGTCGTGGTAGATATTTATCATGTCTTGAGTCGTAGGGGGAAAAAAGAAAAAAACTACGACTCAAGACATGATAAATATGTACCATCGATGACATCAACTGTGTCGAAAAGCGTCAGAATATTTCGCATTATGGAGTATCGCTGCCTCTCTCAAGGAAAACAATTGTGAAGGAGGTTAAATCAGCTCTACCCAATCTCACTCCGCGCGGTAACCTTTGAAGTCCCCATTTACAGAGAATATAGAGTAACGTTTACCTAAGGGGAGAACAATTTATTGATATTTCCCAACAGAACGCTTTGGAGACTAAACATACAATTGAAAAGTATATTGTTAGTTGTGTGCTAAGTGTTTCATGTAACGAAATCATGTAATAAGACTTTTTATGTAATAGAGTCCCGCGTTTCTGCGCTTGCAACCCTTTTTGGCCATTTGATGTTACAACCAGAAAGTATTTTGAAACGATGGTAAAGAAAAGCAAAATACTTTACGGGATTCGAACTGTTAATCTACCAACTGAGTCACAGGTACTCCGGTGGTACTTCACTCTATTTATCTAGTCGTCACATTAATTATTTGTTCTCCACCGACAAGTATCGTCATCTAACACTGCCCGATTTCGGAGATAAGCCTCTGCGAACCATGTACCTTGGGCATGAAAGGACTGCTTTCTGACTGTCATCAGTTCAAAGCCCATGGAAAGTTGCAAAGCATTATCGAAAGAAGGGGTTGTGAAACCGTACGTTTTCAACAGATATAGAGATGCAGAAATTATCTGCAGTATTGTTGTTAGTATTGTTGCCAGTCAGAAGACTTTTAATGCCGGAACTGTCATCGATGTGATAGCAATTGATGAAAGTGTCGTAACCCGTTACCTCATTTAATATTTAGCTATCTTTCTGCTGTAGGATTTTAAATTAATTTCAAAATTGTAATCACTTGCATCATCCTTCAATCTTTAGCTTATCAACAATTTCACTGCACCAACAACACCAGCTAGTGAAACTGATAGAAAATGGAAGGAAATTTCAAGGTAGTATTTTTAAATAGCAAACATACACTCTTATTATTCTCAGTAGTCCGCTGCTGTTACCCGATATTTCACATTTTATTATCGATTCCGCCGCGTCATGATCTCATTGGGTTTTTTTTCATCCGTTCCTGAATGGGTACCATTTGCATTTTGGAGAATGCTAAGTCCCTGGTTGCATGACATTTGACGTCATGCAGCACAAGATGGCTGAGACAAGGTTGTACAGGGGAAATTTTGTCATCTATGTCTGCCGGATCAATTTAATCACATGAACATACAAGTTCTCTGTCATTTAAGGGGGCGCGGGGTCCCTGGCAGAGACCCATTCCCCGAAAACGCTTATTGATTGTTTCTGTACCCATGATTCCAATCATATCCTTGTTCGTTTAACGTGTTTTTTCTTTCTGATGTTATTTTGCTGTATCGTTTTTGTGCTATTTTTATTTCATCTGTACTTCTTTCTGGCCAATATTATGTCACAATTTTTCCTTCCCTTACGCTAAAATCTTCGTTGTTCCTTTGTAGTACGGTCTGCCTGTTTAATTTTTGAAGCTGCGTTTGAAGAGTGATATTCCCATAGTGTGCGAACTTGCATACATGTTATTTTACCTCTGTGCCTGTTTTTCAAGTGTGTTAGCGTGAATAACCATTGTACTCATTTATCTTTGCGGCTTTCTCTAAGGCTTTCTCAAGTGTTCCATCGAAACATTTTAGCAAAACGTAGGCAAGAATGGTTTCCAACCGTTCCCCACTCCTCTACACATCCACTTAGCCTTCCCCACTCCAAATGATACCATCCATGATGATTTACATTATCTTTTGCCATTATTGTACAGGACGAATTTACAAGAAGCATTATCTCTTGCATTCTCGGCATTGACAGTCGCCGAAAAACTGCCGCCTTTGCAAGGAAAGGTAACTAAGCCCTTCGTATATAATTTTTGTTGTAAATTTTGCTTCTTGTAATACTTGTCAGGAAAGCAATATTTGCAAAAAATTTGAGTTAAATTTATTTTATTCCCCAGTAAAATAGCTCTCCCGCGAATAAGCACCTCCTCAAATAAGCCCATCTCCTTCATTATTGTTTATATTTAGTAAGCGCGCCCTTCCAAATTTCTTCTATGCTGCCAAATATAGACTTCCAAATGTCATAATCACGGAAATCGATGGGGTTTTTTCTAGTTTGGAATCAAAACTCTTTCAAAAACCTACCATATTTACGATTTTTTGTTTTATGTTGCGAAAATTTTTAACTGATTTATCGGGTTTGATATAAGTACTACCAAATATATGTACAGCAAAGAACAAGCTGTACTACTGCTTCCGTTTACTTCTTATTAGGTGCTTTCAAGAAGTGCTTTCATTGAGCACTACTGACAGTTATGCAGGCCCTGGCATGTGCATAGGATCCTATGAAATAGTTAAAGTAAAGGAAGAGTCTTGACCTTTTTGCCATTTATACAGCGTTAATGCGCCCTTTCCTCCACAAAAACTTTACGGAAACGTTACATCCCTGACACCAAGGCAAAACAGATTCCAAAGGGACAATTTCCGTCTTTGATGAAAGTGATGAATGCTGTTCAGAAGGCTATTCAGACTGGGAGACTCTTGCATCAATGGAGCTAGAGACTTTAACTCAGACAATAACATTGAGGTCACATGCACGCAAATGGACAACCTGAGAGAATGTGTTACATAATACCCAAGCCTTTTTATATCCTTTCATGGTCCAATAGAAGTAGAATATGCAAGTGATATGTTTGTTGTTGATAAAAAGAAGAACAATATCAAGACTCGCACTGTTGTCAAAGTATTTCGGACACTTAACCCTTTTCAATAATATACCCAATGCGAAATTGACACATGTATATCCATTTGACACACTAGAAAAGAAGGAGGATTATGTTCCCATAAAGGTGAAGATGGGAGAGTGGAGGGAGAGAAAGACCCTTGGATTCCTTTGACGCATCTCTGTAGAGATAGGGACGCAGTCTTTAATTGGCAACATTGCTTGTCATTGCTACTGGAATATAAGGATGCATAGATCTCCTTAACAAATGACCTGCATCTATACCATGCAACTTGTATATCAGTAATGCTATACAACTGCAGCGACTAGACAGTTGTGAAAACTGCTATGGATATCCTATTTCCAGCTTAAGTACCTACCCACTATCACAGGATAAAAGTGACTATACAGTATATACACTATATTCTCGATTAGGCTTCATGCAAGTGTAATGCCGCCCCGTTGTCATTAAAGTGGATACCTTTAGGTGGGATATCTTAGGATACTTACTACGAATTGCAGAAGATCAATTAACAAAAAGTATTCTGATCTGTAGTAAGGCAACCCAACCAATAGCTTTTAAAAGCCGCCACTGCTCTGGACTTTTGATGAAACGCAAAATAGACCCCAATAACGCTGTACTAGGAACGCTAAGAGGTGTCAAGCAACTCCAAGAGATAAGGACTCTTGCTGGAAACAAGATGCAAGTAACCCGATCCAAAAGGACTGATTGCGACTATATGATGTTACTTCTACCATGAGCGCAGAATGCTGTGGATCAGTAAATAAGAGTGCTTAAGGGCCGGGTCAAAGCTTCCCTCCACTCGTCGGACGCCGCCAATGGCCCTTCGTGAATCCGAGCACAGGCCCTCTTTGACAGACAACAAGGCCTTCCACCAGATTGTGGTGTCTCGTAGTATACCTTAGTGTACGTCTTGGTATTCCATTGATAATATTTACATTTACGTGTAGCGATTTCCGAAAGATCGTAAAGTATTTCTCTGTTCCAACGATTCCACTTCCGTCTTGTCACCCAACCAATTACTTAATCGCGTAAGATGTAAATTTCTTAATCGTCTAAACTATAATTTTCATCTCATCGTGTTCCCCATTTATTCTATGATAGCCAAACAATTATAGAAGCCCTGATTCTGATAGAAATGCAAGCTTATGCTACGTATATTTGATTAGTGCTACAAAAACTAGATTACTTTACTTAATCCGTGGTTGTATACAAACAATTCCTGTAGAAAACTTTCTTATTTCTTTTTCACTTAAGTTTTCGAGAATGCTTTTTATTACTGTTCTGTAATGACAACTTTTTACAGGTTTCATGTCACTGAATCCGTACATTTGACCATTTACAAATGTCATAAAAAATGCACTACAAAATGTTATCAGGAAGATGCCAATAAACAAAGCGTATGGAAAATATCTCTAATTTTCGAACAAATTAAATTTTGGAGGTTTTTCTGTAAACACAGAAATAAAGTCTACCACAAATAAACCAGATTTTTAATAGAGAATTGCTTAAATACAGATCAAATAGGATAAGGGTCATTTCATTGACTTATATATGAGACGAACTAGGATTTTTTATCTGCAGTTAAAGGTGAAGGGGCACATGGAGGATACCCAAATAAAGCCTCGAACTAAAAAAATTCTCAATTCTCAGTTGCTTCTATAGCAGTTTTTCCGTTTTGTTGTTTATGTAGAAATTTTTAACTATTTTAACTGCGTTTATCAGATGTAAATGTTACATAATTCAGACTGAAGGAAACTCTTCTCATAAAATTTGAAAGGTACATCAGCAGGTTGGCGAATGCTTTACAGAAATGGCCCGCGTAGTTTGTCCAGATGGAATTAACGTGTGGGAAACTGACCAGGTAGGCGATTGTAATTGCAATTATAGGCATTTGATGATTTCTAGGGGTTAATTTTTAGTTTCCAGTCAGACAACCTGTGCATAAAAAGTCATGACACAGCTGGATATTAAACATTTTGGTTGTAGTTAAAGGGCCTCATTCCGAGTAGTCATTGCTACCCACTCTATTGACTGATGTGTAAACTGACACATGACAACAGCCGTGCTGAATCGAAAAGGAAACATTCTTTTTCAGAGCTTGGGCTCAATCGAGTTGCCTTTTAAGTGTCTCAGATTTTTCCACTGTTTTTGTTTCATTTGCAAACTTAGAATCTGTATGTACCTCTGTACAATATATTTATGCGGCAACAGTTACACGATTTAAAAAACTGTTAATGAAGGTTCTGATTGGAATACGAATGAGCGAAGACCTGACCATGGTTCATTACTGAGACATCTCTAGCCTCAAGGACTTTATAGTGATCAGCACCGTGAACGCTTCTTTGATGTTTACAGACAGACAATGTGACGGTTGCCTCAAAAAGCCGTGAAGAGATATCATGCATGTCATTTTAGGCAATGTCTTGTCAAATAAGTCATCAACTGAAGTCACTTCTATGCACTTAAGTGCTGTAATGAACTGAACGATTAGCCTGATAGCTAATTTTTATTCATTAAATTTCGCCACTTCTGGTATTTTAGTGTAGAATAAACAACAAACCATTACCGTATCCCTGTCATCCTGCAATTCATTTTGTCGATTTAGGTGAAGTTGATGTTGTAGTTCTTTGTACTGTATCTTTCCAGGTTCAGATAGCAGAATGTGGTTATCGAATAGATTTAACTTGTTGTCTCATTTTTTCTATAGCACTGCTGTAGATAACTACTGTAGCTTAGTACATTCACCCCCCCCCCCCCTCTTAAGCCTAGACGTAAGGCAAATACAATCAGTAATCGACGGAGTGAATTCACGAATTGCAGTTTTGAGGTTAACAATGATGGCTGTCAAGGAAGAGACTATAAAGTAACCAATTGGGGGAGGGGGCAACGTTTTGGTTTTTCATTATTTTCACTTTTTCTAATGGTGTATGTAAACTGTACTTGCGCATCACGTTCAATTTCGCTGAATATTTCCACTTTTGTATCATAGAATGCGCTTATGAAAACGAGTGCCACTACTACCAATCTCCTCAAATACATGGACAACATTGAGCAGATGGAAAGAGACCCCGATCTCGTAGAAGAACTGGAGAAAATGAAACAAAAGCATATTGAAAAGGGGAGGAGGCTTGAGGTAGCATCTTCAGTGTAGAGGATTTCAAATAAGAACATCCTAAAATATATCAACGTAGCACATGTATCAGCTTAATGGCACATTGTGTTAACTTAATAGCCATAGGTAACAGTCTTAGTGGAAATTGATGTGCTTTCCCATTTGAGTTGCTGCACTCATGATTCAGTTATGTTAATACAGAGCTCTTGTTAAGTATTTTGGTACTAGCTTAAGTTGACACCTCTTTAAATGGACTATTATTGAAAGAAGTTATTTTTTTATCATTTTACTGCTACCCTGCCACATTTAATAATAAGGGTGTTTTGTTCAATCGGATATCCCTGATCGTAATTGGTTTTTTCGTAGACTTTTTGTGAGTAATTTATATTATAGGTTTTTTGTGTTTATGTCATATCCTTCTTACTTAATCACTAAATTACGTATTGCCAATAACATGTTGTTGTCTTTGTGGGAAAGAATACACTTTCTCTTCTATCAGTTTACCCCAAAAGTCTGAGAAAATACTGTATTTTATCCAATCTAGCAAAAGGTAGCAATTCCTCCACGAGACCCGATCAAAACGAGAAGGTATCAAACGGCATTATCGGTTTATGTCATTCAATCAGGTTCCAAAATACTGTATCTGTCATATAGGCCCATGTAATCGGCGTTCGAGGCCCATTTACCAATTGCCATCATGTGTTACAGACAAATAAAATTTGAAGTGATCGGATAATTAATTCTGATTAAGGAGGCTATGAGCTTACTTTATATTGCTTAAAACGCGTTTCTTCATTATCAACACCGTTTATTAAATAAGACGCCATTGACCTATGGTTTGATTTACTAATTTCAGCTTATTTGTTTGAAAAGCCTAAGAGATGACTTACCTGTTTCATTTTACTTTTGCAGGGAAAAGGTCACCAATGGTGTTACTACACTGCAGAGGCTGTCGAATGCTTTTTGCAAGGCCTTAAAATGGCCATAAGCAAGAGGGACAACCTAGAGGTAGCTAATACTGCCTTCAAACTTCTTGAATGTTTTGGATCCGCCGACCCTGCCCTGTCGAGTCAACTTCTAGCACTCTACCAGGTACGTTTGTTAGTATATCCGTTTTTTGTAAAGGACAGTTAACCTTTCTATTCCAGCTATCTTTAAGCACTGTTCAGTGTGGTAACGTTAAGCGGCATGTAAGTCGCTTAACGCTGGATAAGTTTTAATTCTAGCGTAGTAGAGAGTCTCCGGTGTAACTTTCTTTAGTTCCTACCAGAGCGGTCTCGGTGTAAAGCGGTATATGAGTTCACGGGCTTACAATGAGCGAGTATAAACAGAATTAGAGCTTTAACTATCATTGAATATGTTCTGTATCAGGCCAAAGTGTATTCGTTATTGTAGTATTGCTAGTGCCGATTTATAATGCGTTCCAAGGTCAAACCACTGGGAATCATGCGAGAGATAGCCACCCTGCGACGTCTTTGGACCAAATTCAGATTATAACTAAGAAAAATTTACAGAGGCCTTTTCATGTGTGTTAGATAAACTGCAACGGGGAGCATTGGAAGGAGTGAAATTGGTATTACGCCTCTCTGTTCTTTTATAATTTGAAAAAAATTAAGGTTAGGGTAACTCTTGCCCGAAAGATTCTCGCAGTCCAAGAAAGTGAAACTAGAGAGTTCGTATAATAAAGATAACACTATTTACGGGTGCAAAAATTTTTCTTGGATTTTGGTACAAAATGTAAGCCATAATATCCAAGGGAGAGGAGAGGAACTTTTTTTGCTCGCTTTTAACACAAAAATGCGTGCGTTGGGACTTATGGTAAAATATCGACTTGCTAGCATCTGTTTACCCTTGAGACAGTACTCAAACAACAATAACGAGGAATGTGGTAGCTAAGCTTGTTTACATCACAAATATCTTGTTTCTTCCAGCACCTTCTTTCAAAAGTTTATTGCTTTACGCAAAAATGTTTTTTTACAAATTTACATGCCGCTATGACAGTTTTTATTCAGGACGTACGTCGCAAAGAGTGCAGAACAGATTCGCGGAATATGCGTTGGCCATCAATAGCAAACGTACCAAAGCATCGATAATTTTACCTAGTAGTGTTCGCAAAGCCAGCTACATATCTCCGAAAGTGACTCAGCAATCAGCCAATATTTGATTGGAAACCAGTCTTGCGCCTACATCTCAAGAGGTATTAGCAAAAGGATATTATGAATTTCTGCCCTGCCCTTTTATTGTATAACTTACCGATGCCAATAATTGGGCTCTGATTATTTTTACAATACACCATACTAACTACCGAGACATAATACACAATATGTTGCTAGATGTAACATTGCTAAATGCACCATTGCTAGATGCACCATTGCTAAATACATCGTAGCTAAATGCACCATTGCTAAATGTACCATTGCTAAATGCACCATTGCTAAATGCACCATTGCTAAATGCACCATTGCTAAATGCACCATTGCTACATCCACCATTACTGTTGATAAAACAAAGCAAGTTATTTAGCCGTTCAGGTGTTCAACGACCACAGTGGCTATTTAAATTTACTCACTGAACTTTTCTTATACCATTTCCGCAGACTGCAAGTATATTTCATTACGCAGAAGGTATTCTGGACCAGATATCATTCTATTCAAATACATCGAAAACAGCCGCTTTGCTGAAACAAAGAATTCAGATCCTGAACCAAAGAAGTCCAGGAAGTAGCTATGAACTAACTGTTGCAAACTGTATTTCAGAATATTTGCAAGCTGATTCTGAGGTGATGATAATAATAATTATATTTTTTAAACTTCCACGCCATCTATTCTTTCAATTCTATTGTTTACATTCACAACGTTGTCGCCCGGCAAGTTCATTGTGGACGGCGAGATTTCTAAATAGATAAAAAAATTAGTAAAGAAGATAAAGAAGGACGTCTAGATTTTAGTAATACTCCAAGGTGTCAGTCCAATCCTTATTTTATCCGCAAAATATATAATATGAGGAACTTTAGACTACCTTTGTAAGTTTAATTGGTATCCGTTTACTGTCCAGTCGATAGTTCTTCAATAATGCCTCAAACTTTGATATATCGGCTGAGTAAAATCTAAGAATTGATATTGCTAATGTAAGTATATTTACCTTCTTTCCAGTTTGAGGATCGTTGTGTTTATTGGCTTTTGTAATTTTCTAAATTAGTTTTGAAGCAGACGGTTAACTCTAATACAGTTACGGTATTATCTGGTATCACAGAAATATCTGCTCGCATGGGCGTAAATAGTTATGCAGGATTTTTGTTGCCAGGAGGGTTAAGAAATAATTGAAGCCCCCCCCCCCCACCCCCTGACTGCATAAGTGATGTGATTAACGATGGTCTTCAAGACCTTGTACTGTCTCCATGAAAATCGTCCATCTGTTGCGGCAGAAGAGCAGTTGCTGAGGACGTGATGTTGAGTTCCAGGGGAGAGACAACAAAGAGAATATATATTTTTGATTTTAGACGTTCAGATATGCGCTTATTGGCAAGCCGAGTATGAGACCTTTTCCACC
>JAAAKL020013182.1:0-12609 GCA_010016065.2 Carybdea cf. marsupialis auct. non (Linnaeus, 1758)
GCGGTAGGTAAACCTGGGGAACATTCTTTAAACCACCTGGAAAATTTTTGGGGAAGTTAGACCCCCCCGCCCCCCCCCCCCCCCCAGTGGTTACGGCACTGGTCTATGTTTTGCTCTTGAAGGCGAAGTTACTAAAGAGAGACCTTATTCAGCACGAGTAGTGTTACCTGACGATAGAAATCTCAAAACTAGGAGCACTGAATTGCCAGAAAATTTAAGCTCTTCACTATACCTTAAGTATTTTGCTGGCTGGAAATTTGCTACAGCTTAATCAAGTGAGCAACGTTCAGAATAAGCGTCCTCTCAGCATAGTTATGGAAAGTTTGAAAAGCATGACTAAGATCTTCTTGAAATCAGGTGTATATGATCAGTGGGGTAATTTATCTTGGATTTTATTTTTATATTTTATTCAATTCACCTTGGCTTAGCTAAGTAATACCAGTACACTATACAAAGAGCTGGATACTACAAGGGGTGATAAACAAAGTGGAAATAATGATCGATGAAGCTTACAATGAAGAAAGGTATACCAAAGTGATTCCGCATTCAGTGATCGATTTTGTGTATAACTAAAAGATGACGAAATAGATGAGGCCGAAGGACGGACACATCTTTAAAATGACAAACAGAAGACTCGTGAGGATTGTTTAGTGGGAATTGATAAAAAACTACAGGGAAAAGCAAGGCTCGGGCGAACAAGGGGGAAATAATTGAAAAGTGATATTTTGGTTGGATTTATCCGGGTTGCAAAGTTATATTATAGACAAGAAGGAGTATAGTAGGTTGACCAGAAGAGTAATCAACCCAAACGGGTTTACGTCAAGGAATTTAGTCAAGCAAATGGGATAGGTTAATTGATTTCATGGGCAAAATTTCAATAGGCTTTGGACTGATTGAGGGACCATTATGCAGTCCTTCTTTGGTTAAATTACATGATATAGGGAGACCTGTTTGCAAAGTTGCGTAGAGCCGGAAGCGGATATCTGACGGAGGAGGATTGGGATCTAATGTGGCGACCAACGAGATAGAGTATGTTGTCATCATTGGCCACCTGGGTCAGTTGGCAGAACATCTTCAATGATGCTATATTTAGATTTCAAGTAGTAACTATGTTCTGGTAGATATTGAACATTTCCTTTGAGTGAGGCATGACCACTTGCTTTCTTTGCATCGAAAACTAATCTACTTTCTACATGTTACTATAGCTGTTCTTTATCATTTCCTTGTGCGTTTATTTCCTTGTTTATGAGTTTGAATAGAGAGATAGAGAAGTATGTCACCAACACGATTCTACAACGGGCCACTCGTTAGGGGTTTGCGCTCAACCAGCAGAGCTTGGTGATCCCAGTTGATATACATATTCTATTTCTCTAGTTACCACATTAACTCTCACTACTCCAGAGGAGAACATTGACATTTTAAAGGGAAATCAAAGGGCAATGAATGAGGGTAGGCGCAATTCTCTAGGCCAGCCCAATCTAAAGAAACGATTATTTATAATGTCATTATTACAACACTTACGGGAATGCTAAACCGATCCCTACTCTACAGCTACCGCTACCGCTACCCTACTCTACCTCTATCCTGCCCATACCATTACCCTTATCCTACCCACTCGTACCTCTGTCTTAACCCTAGAGTCTCCAAAGGGATTCAATTTGAGAAGAAATTGGTGATCGCTTTTTGGCGCCGATATTGTCGGCAAAATTGTTTTGCACTGGAATATTATTAATAATCGTAATTTTCGATTTGGGTTGGCTTTGAGCAATGCTCATTAGCCATGTTTGATTGCTTTTCATCTACTCTGTTGATAAATGTATAAAATAGTATAGAAATGTTAAAAATCACTGACCTGACACTACCACTGTCCCTTTTTATCGTAACTGATATGTTTCCTGAACAAAATAAGCTCTGGCAATATCCACGCCTTAGTATAGTTTGTTGGATGCGATGCCACTTTCACGTTTTTAGTCCGTCTGCAGCAGAATGAAGACGTCCACGAGGCCCACCTCGCACTCGATGACTCGATGTCGTCGCCAAAGATCTGCGATCCTGTGGAGAGCCTCTATCTCAAGCGGAGCAGCTCCCTCCTCCTTTGTGCCTCAAGTTGGCTCTACGCACCGCACGGTGCTCGAGTATTAGTGAGTGAGTGTGAGTGGTGTCACTTTCTAAGAGAATATAATGTTACAAAATGGCCAAAATTTATCACATCTACAAATTTCAAAATATGTTTTCTCCGTAAATGCAAGCACTTGTTTTGGACCGAGCTACACCTTTTAAGCAAATTAAGCCGAATCAAAGTGAGACTCAAAGGTTAGATGTGCAAGACGTAAATAATAGTATTTGCCAGAACCACTCACAGGCTGATACACAAAACTACTACAGTTAATGTAGAGAACATTTTCCTTTACTGTTACAGTTGAACGACGCAGCTTCAAGTCTTTGCTAGTGTGCAGCAGTCATAGGCTTCAACAGCTCAACAGGGAGTTGCAGCCTCACTTTGAGCTAGTTGCTTGAAAGTCGAATATCGGGCCGTAGGAGTAACTTGACCTGGAACAAACTCGGAAACTTTATAACTTCAATTCTGATATTATTTTATCTATTGTTAGAGATAAAAAGCACTTTATAACTCAGTCACTCCCGTGGGATATTTTGTGGTTTAACTACTATACTTAGCAATTGTGATAACATGCAAAACACACTATAGGGGCGTCCGAGTTCCTACAAATACCCAAAGGCAAACATTTTTGTAAAAAATACAGAGACACCGGAGACAGTTTATTATTTGTTGATCTCTTTCCTGTACTGTAACATGATTGTTAGGAAGGAAATTAAAAACGGGAATATTTAGTGGTGCATGTGATTAGAAACATTTTGAAGTATCTTTGGTTAAAAATAAGAATATAATGTAAACAGTATCATAAAGATCTTCAGATAGTGATGAGGATAATCAATACATGCTGAATGTAGTTGCACGATTGTTTAGAAACTTTATTTGTGTGGAAAGAATACTATGGTTGGCTCACTAGTGTTTTATTCTCTCGGATTCTCGTGCAAAACGGAAACATCAAACATGTATTCTGTGGGAACTTAATGTGTGGTGAAGAACCACAAACCAATGAGTTTAAAACTTATGTAACGCATACAATCGATTGAGGTATAAAAGCCATGGCCACAATCGCTTGCAAAGTCGCAACACTTCTTCTAAAGCTGCAGTTCCCAGCCATGTTTGAAAATACCATAGTCATAGGTACTGATCTCTAAAAAAGACTGGATCGATCTTCCAATCGTTTTTAAGAGGGAAAAGTTGTAGTCACGAGTACTGGCCACCATTCGGTAAAATAGTGCGGGAAGGTCCGCCATGTCACGTAACACTGTTTATAAGCTTTGTTTGATGAGGACTGAAATGACGTCCAGCGATTAACCTCACTTTGAGACGGAAGATGATCCATTCAGTGTTTTCTAGACATCAGTGGTCATAGGCACAGTGAAGGGACCATTTATATGTATTTTAAAGTGGGGCGCCAAGCGTGAAAACGTTGCTGTAATACAGAGATTAAAAATGGCGCAAGGTTTGAAAAGCTCAGAATTATGAAGCTTATTTATTACATTGGTTTAAGCAGAAAATTTCTTTATCCCGCCATGTTAAGATACTAGCTGTAAAGTGTCCTGCCATTATAATGCCCATAATTTGAAGAATTTCATTTTTTTAACAAAATTCAATACGCTGACCTTGGCACCTGCTTTAATAGCTCATACTGATGTTTTATTTATCAATTTTTTATCCTGAGTTAAAAAAATGAATACTTCCGGCAAGTACTAAACATTTTTCTACATTTTTATGCTTAAATCGAAACTTTACCTATTTTACAAGATACCATCAAAGATGTAAGAAAGTACAGCACGGAGACGAGGAGAAGAGTAGAGAACTGCGTACATGTTCAGATCAATGAAAAGTGTTCTAATATGCAGAAAGCTAGAAACCAAGGTTAAGTTTCCTAAAACGCCATATGTAGTCAATTATTACCTGTAGAAGAGATAGCTGGAGAAGTTGTCTCACAATGCAAAGAAGGATGTAGCCTTTCCCAGCTTGATTAAATGCGAAGTGGAAGATTTCAAAGACACAAGTATCTACTGATTAGAGTGCATTGTAAAAGGTGGAACTGACAAAGAGCTAATGAAGTATTTATGAAGATTAAGATAACATTCTTTGATTATATTACAAGAGGTAAAAGCACTAAAAAAAGGTGGCAATAACTGTGAAAGCCTGGAAGTCAAGAACCTGACAGCTGCAGTCAGTTTCCAGCACATTGCACTAACAAACTCCTACGAATCATACTCATGGAAGCGTTTGAGATTTAGAAACACTGGAAAGAATACACAGTGACATTGTAAGAGAAACAGAAAGGCTTTTTAGATGTCTACGAGGCACGAATAACGCTACATAAGGAACAGGGATTTTGAAGAAAGAAGTATACACTGCTATAAAAGATTTGACAAATAAGGAAACTTCTGCTTGGGACAAGATCCAAGAAAAAAGTCTGTGGTGTGGTTTTAACAGGTGCCACTAGGAATTGATACAGCCGTGTGCGGATACTCTTTTGTGGATTGATATTTGTATCTGCGCAGCTGCACTAGTTAATCTAGTACTCCTAAACCTTGTAGCACCGAAGTTTATCATGATAAGCTTAGTCTAATGAACCTGGTATCACAAGTTTAAAGAGAAGAAAAAGGAGGACAAGACTGACACATTCCCTAACAAGCAGGTAGTTTGCCAAGGTTGTATTCTCTCAACAATCTCTATGCAGAGATGACTATACAACAACTTAACAGTAATTGAGAAGGAGTCATAATGTTGGCTGAGAACGAGTAGTAAATCTTCAATATGTTGATAACACAACTCTACCAGCAAGCTCCAAAGGCGAGCTTATTGGAAGGTCTAAGAAATGATCATTGAAAAATCTTGGCTTTTGTTGAAAAACAAGAAAACAAAAGTAATGAGCACTGTGATAAGTAACAAATGAAAATGAGATTAATGGAAAATAAGATTGAAAAATGATAGATGGAAGAAGGTGGCGGGTGTTTTTGTGACCCTTGATCATCAATAACATGATTTGTGGGTTTGAAATCAAAAGGAGGATAGCAAGGAGGAAGGTGGCCATGACTGATATTCACAGACTCATCATCGACACACAGTTAAGACTGAGAAATGCGATAGTATCCCCAGTTGTTTTGCATGGTAATGAGGGACTGGATTATCATCACGGCTAAAAGAAGAAATTCATCCTTTATACTCATCATTGCCAGGGGTCTGTAGTCTTTATGTAGCGCCTAGCACTAAGGTTATATAGTTCTGTGTACTTGGCTTGGTGTTTTGTACGAGAGAGAAGATAGTAATTATCCAATTGAAAAAATGTATGGATCATAGCAGCGGCCAACTAAGCAGTTGTCTCTAACTAACTCGAGATTGAAACTTTGAGAAGGCGTGAGGAGTAAGAAAACCACTCACTCCACGGTTGCGGTTTCTAAGCATAGCTCATTAGCAACACTGCCTTGTTGTTACTGTTCAGAAGTCGGTAAGGAAAGTGAGAATACCCATACAGACACTACTTCAGGTTAAAGTCATTCATAGATACCTCAAGTATTTAATGACATTAGCTCTACAAACAGAGCAAAGCAATAAATTTCTTCAACATAATGACTGTATAAGGTGAAGGGCACGCAATAATTTGCAACAAACAGCATCTTGTTAGTGCAAATAATAATACGATAAACGAGATCTGATAGTCTGCAAATGAGATATTTCTCTGTGATCCTCCGTTCCTTGAGTATAAAATATCTAAACGAAAGTCAACAAGTGCTATATTGCAGCTCAAAACTCTCTCTTAAGGTTACTGACCTTCTGCCATCACTGTTTGATCACGAAAACCACAATAAAAAATCTGCCTGTTGATGTAATCTCCTGTTTTGTTCTCAGGTAACAATAAATAACAAAGTGGAAAGAAAGATAGATTTATCGTAGGAATACAGGTTGAAGGTAGGAACGACAAGCTTTCCGCGAGCTATAATTTGTGGTTAAACATAATTGAACATTTCAATAACTGTTGATCAATATAACACATGTCATTCAAGACTCATAGCATATGAAAAGACGATTTATTTCTGATGATAATCAGTATTTACCCACCTCAGGTCCCAGCAGCAAATAAGTAAAATATGCAAGATTCGTGAGCAATCTTCACTTGAAAATTGATAGTAGGATGTCATTGGGGTAAAGCCAGTTTGGAATTATGAATGTCCAATGCTGAAGAATCAAAACAAACCTTGCTTTTTGGAGTGTTTTTGCTAATCGATTACGATAAGTTTGATAATCGATTGTTTTGAACGTCATATTTGAATAGAGAGCTTCTGTAAGGTATCTCGCTGCTACTTGATCATATTTTGCTCACAAAAAAATTCTCTATTCTGTTAAAATAGTGCCTTTTTATTCGAATCTTATCCACGTGTCATCATACGAAAGGAAAATTTGTGAGTGAAAATGTCATCCTGCAATTCGATTGGTCGATTGATGACAATTGATTGGCACCCTGAATCTGTACGTACTCTTTAATTCCTAAGCCACTCTTGATTGCTGGAAGGAAAGCTTCAAACATCTCTGCTACTAGGCCATAACGGCATCTATTGTCTTTCTCCATAAAGTGTACCTATCCAAAATGTAATGGTAGCCGTCTAACTTTCGACTGGTTCGTTTGAAACCCTGTTTCCACTGTATATGTCTGCCGTGCTAAATAAATCCAAAACGTTTTAACAGTAGACAATTGCTATATCTCGCACGGTGTCCTGTTTTAAATTCACGAAGCTCTAAAGCAGGACCAATCCTTTAGCTATACGAGCTAGTAATCTCCGATGTGTAACACTCGAAAAGACACACAGATCAATTTACTTGCTTATTCTTTCAGTGCTTTTACATAAATTAATCAAGGTAATGGTTAGATGCCGTAATTGAAAATAAGGTGATATGAAAACGGGTATCCGGTCGAGAAGTGTTGAAGACTCAATCTCAAGTCCTATGAGTGTAGGTACCGTGTCTGTTCCTTTGAGAGTTCAAGGTCTAAAACTGGAAAACAAATGTATTTCAACTATGAAATTTGATTCGAAAATTTCAGTACAATTTAAGGATGTAGAGTATAGATACAATACTAGGCTTCATTTTCAGAAATCTCTGCCTTTCATAAGGAGTAGTTACATGAATCGAATGTGTATCTGTGATGCCAGATTGGTGAAGTGCCTCGCTGTGAAAACGAGCACGAAGTTGTTCAATGCTGCACTTTTGTGGGTCACCTTAAGGCTAAAGGTTCTGCTTTTTATCGCTCAAACATAAAACAATAAGTCACAAACAACTGAGTTTTAATTGTCTCTCTGATTACAGAATCGTACTATTTGCGGTTTCTCGCCCAATCTGGCAACACTGATGTGTAACCATAATGACGTGAGAGAGCACGATAGTTCGAATACAACAGTACGATGTAGATGGCAAGAGACTGAAGCCTCGCCATAAACAGCAACAGAGAGACAAACAACCTATTAAATATATACTGTAAAAACTCATTGTGATAATTCTCCGTACCGAAGTCGTGACCTCAAAAATATAGAGCGACTTAAAAGCAGTCCTTTTGAAAAAGGTGCTACAAATGTGTAAAACGATGCGCAACTTTTAGCTGCAGGTATGTTCTTTGTGATTGTTTAAGGGCTGATCAGCGTATGACGTCTGTCTGCTCAGTTACGAGTACTCAGTTGGGCAGTATGATCATAAGTAAAGGAGAACTGGGTTGATCGATATTTTTAGTTATCTGTTGTGTAACTTATGTACTTTAGCTTCAGCTGCCATTGCGCGCGACATTGTCTTAGTTTCTGATGTTTGTGTCAGCTAAGCCAGTTATTCACTGTCTATCGATGTAGCTAGGAGAAAAGTTCAAGGGTGGGTAGGATATAGAACTTGTATCTTCTGAGTGTACTATGTCTATTTGCATTTGACCATTTCTTACATGCAGGCGTAATTTGATAGGATATTAAGTTAGACATCATCATCAGAATCTACATTTCGCACAATTTTAAAGTCACACGTCGGTACTTTATTGGGCTACAATCTGATCGAGTTATGGCTTTGCCAAACAGAGCAACCTAAATTCTGTACACGAATTATAGAACAATGCATACTAACATGTACAAATGGTTCTATTATTACACAAATGATTCTATTGTTCGCATAAAAATTGACAGTCAGTATGATGGTAATCTTAGCATTGCATACATGCAACAGGAAACAACGTTTAGCTCAAGGGCACATCGATATCCTATGGTACTTGGGAGATACTGTAACTGTTGTTAAGTTAAAAGACGACAAAGTTGACGAAATATTCCCTCGTAAAACTCCTTAATGGAGGCGGATGGTTGAATAAAAGCTACACAATAAATATAGGAAATGCGCAAATAAATTGTCCTTAGAAAATATGTCCACAGTCGGCAAACTTTACGCGACTCCCTAAGGTATTTTTCCGAATGGCAAGTCGAAAGGGACCGTAAATAATCTACCATTTATGCTGCAACAGGGCGACCAACGTTTCCATCCATCATTATCTACTGATTAATTTTCAAATCGAGTACTTTTTGCAAACATTGATAAACTTAATCTAGTTTTTCAAGGGTTCAGTTACAAACTTTTCAGTCACATAACATGTCATTACAACACTTAAACTGGCAGCAATCATAATGTAAAGAGGAGATTCAAAAGGGACAAAGCTAAGCAAAAATTAGTGTCCACGGGCCACAGGGAGACGTAACTGTTACACAACCGGAAAAGGTCTTATACCATAAATTTTACAAATAAAATGTTCATTTTATCATTCAAGATGTCGCATCCAAATGCACAAATTTGCGTATCTCTCTCCCAATTAAAAAAATTTGGTTCATGTGCCCATGGCCCTTCAATGATTGCTAAAACATACTGGATAGAGCTTACCATTGTTTCCAACAGCGAAAAAGTGTACTCACTAGTACTGGCCACAATTAGTTAACATAGCGCGGGAATGTACACTATGGTAACACTGTTTATAAGCTTTGTTTCATGGGGACTGAAATGGCGTCCCGCGACTGACCTCACTTTCAGACGGAAGATGCTCGATCCAGTGATTTTTTAGAGATCAGTGTTGCCCCTCCCTACAATTTGTTTCGCCTATGCACTTTAGAAACGCCATTAAAATCTTGTATATCTTATTTCTCTCTTTCAAAAGTGTTTCTCAAGCTGGAAATTTACATAACTCAATAGTTCGCGATATACAGCATTTATACAGTAGTGGCATAGGGGTGGAGTGTCAGACTCTCAAACCGTAAGTTCGAATCGACCCTGAGCTTGCCTGCCACGATCCCGAAAGTGCTGTGCTCTGTAATTTCCTTTCGTAAAGTGAAAAACTATGTTTCGAGAGATAGGACAGAGAGGGGATTGCAAGCATGAATAGCAGTAATAGCAACTATGAAAAGATTGTCATCCGAAAAGTAACCCCATTCCTAGTAGTGACTTCAGCCTTGAACAGTGTGAAATTTTAAAAAAATACCAAGAGGAAGCAAAAATGCCCGAGGGAACAATAATTCAAGGATCATACTGATAGAGTGTGTAATGTATTGTGTTTCAAGGACATTGAGATTTCAATGAGGTGAAACTCGGGAGTTACATTTGCTTGTTGTTGATCATAGAATCGAATCGAGACTTAATTGTAGAGAAGACACATTAGGAGAGAAACTGTTGCGAGGAATATTTTATGTGCGACCTCTTGTGGACAAGCATATCGCTATTTCCATCACACAGGCAAAATTTCCTTATCCTTTATCAAAATTCGTATTTCGTTATATAGAGAGCATGAGACGACGGGAGCTTGGGATCATCATGTCCGTCTGAGATGCTGCTTAACGCCTGGACGATTGTGCCTCTCAGGCAAATTAAAGTGCCATCACATCTAAAAAGTGTCCATTCATGACATGGGCATGGAGTAAAAGCCGGGAAAGAAAAGAATAGTTCTTTAAGGACTAGTTGCTCAGTGGTCTTCTTTCTTTGTGAAGACCGGCAGACAGACAGATGGCCAAAACATCTAAGTAGAGGGGGACAACAGAGAGGATATTTAATCAAGGCAAGTCGTAAGCACGTGATGCAGCTACCTGTGCAGTGCAGAGTATAATCCATTGCGCTAACAGCAGGAGGATAACATCATCTCGCACCACTGCAGGTACATGCTCCATCCTCGGTGCTCTTCATGCAAACAGTAACTAAGCACAATAGATAATGGATATATCTCAGAATTAAAAAAGCACTATTAAGGAGCATGATCAGCCTATGATTTTGCAGATCACGACAGCGTTTGACAAACACAGTTGGAAGAGAATGTTCTTGATTCCAAGTAAGCGTGCACTGCTTAATTAGGACTTTCCAAGACTCAACAGCTTGCATCTCATGTAAGCGTATGCAGGGACGGTTTTAGAAAAAGTGGAGCCCTGTTCCAATTTAAATATCCTGGGCTCTGTTGCCGTTGCTTCGTGCATAATACTGGGAATCTGAGACGATCTGCATTCCTTCATTGGGGAGGGGGAAGAGGTAATCTTACTTCTTAGAATTGCGCTATGAGACGCCAATTCATAAGAATGGGATAATTTCATGATGAACATATTAAACTTCCACTATGGTAACATCAGTTAGGGTTATTTAGCATGGAAATGCGGGGTCTTTCGGGGCTCAGAACCTCGGACCATTGCCCAGGCAGTCATCCTCTAAAACCGCCACTGAGTGTATGAATACTGAATTAATCTGACGCCATACAAAAGGAAACTTTCACAACAACATGTCATGACCGTCGTTTTCCATATGTCGTAATTTTTATCAACAGTATTCATAATTGATACATCTTGACCAAAGGATGGGCCACTTTTTCGCATTGCAACTAAATGGCTTGCAAGATCGTCTTTGCATCAGTTTCCAAGGTGCTCAAGAAACGCCGCAACGAAGATCTTACAAGCTCAAGGGAACGTTTACAGCCTGGGTGCTTGCCAAGGCCATAGGTTCAACTTTGTCTTAGCATTTCTTTATTCTTTATGCTTGTGAGTTTCGGAATGCTGGAACACTGTGAGATCGTCTAACGTTTTCGGAGTCTTCATCTTCTATATCAATAATATGTATCGGGTGTATTTTGTTTATTCGTTGGCTTCGTAAACCAATCGGAGGAGCCGACTGCACTCGTTCATGAGTTTTGCCATCGGCGTCCCTTATCGGAACAACAAATATCTTATTACTACTATCAAAAGTCGACTGTCTACTAAGAGGTCTGCTATCTTTGATATCCTTGTGGGAGTACTTTTGAGTCTGGTGCTTTCGAAGTGCATCTTTAAATGCCTCGACAATGTCTTCGGGGGACGTAAAATCTTGCGCAAGTTGTCGGAAGTCTTTAATAACGAGTGTGGTATCACCTGGATCGACAAGATTAATGGCACTTTCTAGTTCTAATTTCAATATATGAGGAATTCTGTAAGGTTTAGGTGGTTCAGATACAAGCCAACTATAATCTGGAACATTGTTATCGCGTTTTCTCTCCTTCTCCCTCTGACGATTGAATTCTTCGACCTCCCGAATATGGTCTTCAAGTTCCATTGTTAGAGTTTCAACTGCCATGTCGCTGGGTGAACGTCCAGACGGTTCACTTGGCCTTCTCGTTATTAAGGATCCTAGGAAGCTCTCCAACATTACTCCTTAATGCTACTGTGTGAGAGTAATTGGAACATCTGAATATATGTTATTAGATCCTCCGATGTCTCTTTGGACATTCTGCCTCGTCTCCATTGGAGGTTCTGGTATCGATTCGGAGGCTTATTGCATTCCAGGACATCACATTCCTACCACCCTCGATGATATCGCTGTCAGACAATTCGCAAGTGAGTGTGTCTTTTCGGGTGGCCCTGCAAGGAAGATAAGGATAAAGATAATATAATCCATTAATGGAAGGATAACTAGAACAATTTTTATAACAAAATTTATATAGTGGATTATTTTATTTTTTTGTGGCTTACTCGTTACTTCGAGCGTGGCCTATTGCTCAGCGGAGTAAACAATGTCCTGGGGAGAGAGTACGATTACAGAGGTGATCTCCCGGTGCCTTCCCCGACCGATAATCTTTATTTCGGGTTAGGCCGGATTCGAACTCACAACCTCTGGCATGCGAGTCCGATTCCTTAGCCACTAGGCCACGGCGGCTCTAGATAATTGCATCTATAATATTCTGCCATTAATGTTATCCCACTGCAGTCAAAAGAATCACGAACAAAATGAAACAAACAGTCACTGGATGTTTTTTTATAAACCAACATCAAGAGATGTGAATTATTTGAAAACCATACATCCGCTGAATGTGAAAAGGGTTTATCAATGTGAGTTTATATATGGTGCAGTTAGTTCCCGATACGAGTTAATCTACTCTATATGGAAACAGAGGGACCGATGCTCCGCAAAACGTTTCGTTAGTTGTGTTTATTTCACGAAATGTGGTCCAGAATCAGAGAGGAGTCTGTCAATTC
>JAAAKL020013183.1:0-12608 GCA_010016065.2 Carybdea cf. marsupialis auct. non (Linnaeus, 1758)
GGAAATAAGAATATGAAACTGCTGACCACTTGTCAGATCTCATTACACAGGTAACCGACAGAGTACATTTACAAAGGGGGTAATCAAGTATAAACATCAGGGATTATTGAACCCCAAAAGTAATCAATGAATCATTACATGCACAAGTAGTGAAAAATCCTTCACCAATCTTAAAAAGTGGAAAATGAAAAACAAGCAAAGTTTCAACAATTCTGCGATTAAAAGTTCTAAGATATAAAATTTCAAGTTTCTCTTTGCTGTTGCAAATTTTATCTTGAGGGTGCTGTGTTTTCTTCCCCCTTCCTACGACTATTAAAAGTCAATAAAACGTCGGTATGGAATAGGATTCACGAATTACAGATTTTTTATAAGTGGAAGAAGGTCTTGTTACCAGCACCGTTAAGAAAGTAAAAAATTATCGTGAACTGATAATTAACTGTTACTGTGAACTGGACGTGCTCCAGTTGGGAATAGTATGGAATAGGATTTACGAATTATTGATTTTATATAAGTGAAAGAAGTTCCTTTTACGCGTACCATTAAGAAAGTAAACAAATAATCGTGAACTGACAATTAACTGCTGCTGTGAGCTGAACTTGCTCAGAAATCTTCGGTTCATTTCAACCTCTATTATACGTCTGTGCTATCCATCATAAGTTGTACCAACCTACCCTTCCTGACGATTTGATGTTTGACAATCTGCCCTTCAACGAATGGAGAGGAAGATTCAGGAACTCCTTGCTAAGTAGACGCAAGTTCGAATTTGAAACAATGGCTTGATTACCATAATCCACATACAGTACCTGTAAGGCAATCAAAGGAATAAAACGGCGCTTAGAAACAAGTCTTACAAGTCAAACTTCGCTCTACGCACTCTCATGAACTGACTACTAACAGATTGTCGTATTTGCTCTAGTTTAATCTAAATCTTATGATAGGTACTTTTACGTGATATTATGTCGGGTAAAACGAAGCAACATATGGTATTACGAATTCTCTCTAACTGAAAACAGTTTTTCTTCCACCATTTACTCCCTGTTGTTATTGCTATGTTGGACATTTCGGACCATGGCACACAGTTTTACGACTGCTTACAATTAAGAAGTCTTCCCTTCAGTAATGGCTTGTTTCTTTTTCACTCACGCAAGGTATATTTATATATATATATAGACAAACGGTGGTTCTTGTCTCCTAGTGTGAGCAGACTGATAGAAGGAGAGTGTTACTGTGTTATCTACTCGGTAATACCATTGAAACGGGAATAACATTTCAAGATTCATCTCAAAAAAGAAAGTAACCTTTACTCTCACACGTCCTGTAGTGCGAGCACGAGGATGTGCTAAATGTTTCCGAGCGTTGCGTTTCAGCTGAGAATTGCTGAAAGAAGCTAAAAATCTACACGGTCCTGCTTATACAGCAGAAAATAATGACAGTTGTTTATTGTTGAACTACTCTTTCAGCTCTGACATAAGTTGATACGGTGTAACCGACCCTTGCACAGGGTTTCACTCATATTAACCGTAGGTATCAGAAATGTCATCCAAATAAAACTTCTTTCTTAATTAATGGCGCGCAGGCAGCGAATATGCCCATACTGACGTACCTCTGTTGTGTTCGCTGACTTCACACCAAGTACTTTAGCCCTGTACCAATGCTCATCATCTTCAAATACAGCACAGCAAACCTGGAAAATTTAGTGCGATGCTCTTTGATTATCACATATAAAATGATCCCCGTATCTGTTGCTTCTTCAACTAAAACAAAGCTTTTTTTCAGAAGCAGGAACGTCTCTGTGGGTATGTAATCTGCCTCATTCTAGTACATAATGTGTTGTGGAGACAAAGGTCTCGTTAGCCTCGGAAAAAGAATTTAAGGAATCCTTCTGGAGTGGAGGGGTGGGCACAGATAATGCTCGAGAAGACACAACGGGGCAAAGAGATAACTAAGTATGCAGGAAAGATAAAAAAGAGCAGATAAAGGCATGGGCGATTTTTGCAGGAAGCGGAGGCAAAGTTAATGTGTAGTGGTGGATAAGATGTCTTCACAAACATGATAATGCACGAACAGCTTTCCCCAGTGCGAGTATCCCCTCGCGTGGTCCTGGCACCCAAGGTTGAGGGGGTGTGCAAAGAACAACAAGTAAAGTTAAAAGGCTGCTCAAAATGTTTAGGAGGATAGCTATATTAGCACGGGAACCAATGATGATGCTTGGAGGGATACCAGCGAGGTACTAAAAGGAATCCCAATGATAATACAAGCAGGGATACAAGACAGTACACTAGAAGGCAAATCAGCGGGCATATTACGAGGCATACTAGCAAATATACCGGGTATACCACTGAAAATACTAGAAGGGATGCAAGTTAGGGTACCAACAGGTATACGAACGAGAATACTAGCAGGGATACTAGTGAAAGTACTACTAGTTAAGATACTAGGATGAATACCTACGAGAATACCGGAAGGATACCGGCGAGGTTACAAGGGGAGGCAAATATCCTAGGAGGGATACCATAGGGGTATTCGGACGTGTACCAGTGAGGACACTACGAGAGGTAACAATGAACATACTTAAATGGACACCTGAGAGGATGACAGAGGAGATATATACGAGGCTATAAGGATACTGGCAAGGATGTCAGGAAGAACGTTTATCGAACGAGGATATCGATAAATACTTACTACGATACCAATGAACACACTAGTGGGGATGGCTATTTAAGGTACTAATACTGCTGCAAACAGGTACTATCGACGAGAACATAATTAAATATACAAGGGCGTAGACAAATAATGTGGGAGAAAAGCAAAAACCTTGATAATGGCGTATGAGACAAAATACACCAGCTACAAAGAGATTGGTGAAAGGCAAAAAGTTTTAAGTAAAGTTGAAGCAGTGGGCTAATCTTATGATTGAATCCATGGTGACCGTCCTAAGGTACCATCACGTATCCATGGAATTTAGTAATAATATCAGGGGATCCACGTAAGACCAAAGAATTATGGGAATATCTACTAAAGCGAAAGAACTTATCCTACAGTACAGTAGCCACTAAAACTATTTGGATGTAGCCATTTTCAGGATACTAAGAAATATGTTACGAGGTTCAATGTTTTGGGAGTGAGTGCGGTAAGTTAAAGGTAGTACAACATGACGCGTTAACAGAGTGACATCTACCGATTTGAAACATTCGCTTTAGATGTAAAGGTTCGCATGATGATTTCTGTCGTGTATAATTTAATTTTGGTCTATAACAAATAAGTCGGCAGCAGAACTGGAATAACTATATGTTAACAAGGCATCGATTGACTGAATCATCACGTGGGGAGACAATGGGTCAGTACGAGGGGCATATCACTAGATAAGGTATTTTAAATTTCCTTATTTCAAGTCCTGAGATGATAGAAAACTGTGTCTATAAACTACAGTCGAACGTAGTTGCCTCCAAAATTATTGGCTTAAGTTAATTGCAGTTACTACCGTGCTTTGCGCATAAAGCAATGATTTTAGTAGGTGTTACGATAATATTTCAGCCTTACGTGGATTCTCCTTTGGAAGCTCTATATCAAGGGAACTGGAGTAGAGTATTTTGACACCGATCTTCATGGATTCGGTTCAACTGATTTCTACTGGTGTTAGTAGTATAAATATCATAGTTTTACCTGGCCAGGCCTTCGAAACGAATCTGGAAATATAAACTTTCGAGCATCGTTGCTAAAGTAGAACTCCCTGGAACGGCAATAGGATATCATACAATGCAAAGCAATGAAAACAAATTAAATAAAAGGTACTCATCGGTTTTGGGAAAGTAAAGGTAAGACTACAGAGCAGTTCATTCTTTTTAAAACTGAGAAATGCATAGGACATTGCTTATCTTCGCGGTAAAATCCCTCTATTTTCGAGTAGAATTTTCTGCAAAGCTAAAAGCTTTTTATTACTTTCATTCAATATCATCAATACCACATAGACTGAAAGATCTTAACGTCCTTAACCATGACGATCAACTATTGACTACACAATCACGACCCGACCACTTTCTGCTGAAACACGGTTATACAACAACTTGATACTGCCTGCTGCGACATGTCGGACAAAAAAGAGAAGCAAAGTTTAAACGAATACGGACGGTCAGCAGTAGCCATAACTTGCGACTGAAAGTATGTTTACTACTTGAACCTTAGCTCCTGAAAAATTAAAGTAATCGTACGAGGAAACCAAAATGTGTTATATCACTGATGTTTCGACTTGGTGTTTTGCTTACACTTTGGAATCCCCATTTAAAGTCCTTGTTTACAATGTAGCTGAGCAAAGTCTACCAAGACAGCTGCTGTATCCTAAACACCACGAAGGCAAGCGAAACCGAGGAAGACCTAGACTTGAAATCAAAGATATAGCTAAAAGCAACTTGAGATGTAAGGGCACAGACACGTATGTACATCTATACAACACACAGCAAATAAAACAAAGGATGGGAAAGAGACCCTAAGAACAGTCCCAGTCATTTCGAATGACAGAAAGAGGAACTTAATCCTTGCAAATTGAGAAAAATTGGCAGACTCTTGGACAGAGCCTGGTGGGCTGTGAGACTGACATTAAAACTACTCTATTACACATCATCAATGACATCGAACTCTTTTCAAACTTCATGACGACACTTTGTAACTTCCAATGGACTGTGGACTGAATGATGGACCAATAACAATCATTCCATCGTCAAGTCACATGGCAAAAACATCCTGGGCTCAAAATTCCATACAGCTGGTTGTCGACGCCCAGCGGTGGATGTTTGGTGGCTAATGAAGCGACTAGAGAAACGTCAACTAAGTTATGATCGAGTAATCATAGCTCAGTTAGTAGAGCAGTACGACGCATTTGCTTCACTCCCGGGTTCGCAATCCAGCGGCGACATTTTCACTTTTCTCTAGAACCTCTCACAGTAATGAGTAAAACAATCTGACTGGCTCGTTTTTGACGAAGATTAGGTACGTGTAGGTAAAAAAGTCTCGTTTCTAGGGACAAAATGATATAACAATGGGAAAAGGCGATCACATTATAACTAACGTTTCATTTTTCTGCGTTTTCCCATTAACTTCGGCGCGCCAGGGTAGTATGTGTTGCAAGAACGAACAGTCAATATGTGAACGAAAATCTCTTTCTTACTGTAATTTCTTCATCATCTCATTATGCTCATCTTCCCAGCTATCAGGTCGAAACCAGAAGTTCTCGGGATCGTAAATATGAACAACCTTCAGAACAATTTCTTCCTCCATGCTACACGAATTCTCTGTGTATTGATCATTCAATCCAACAGCCGACCTTGGCAGTAGTTGATTATTGCATATTTCTAAGATAAATGAGGATGAATGGCGAGAGAAACGTATGCGTTTATATTCCGGCTTCACATGAGGAATCAACATACAAAGCCTTATCCAACTTCCTAAACATCGCACCACAAATCATACATAGATTTCGAAATGATTAACCGATAACCCAAAATCCAAAGTATGTTCTTATGTGCAAGCTTGCCTCACCCAATCGAAATATTTCGGGATGATAAGCTATCGCATCTACATAAGCCTTTCCCCATGTTCCGAAAAATGCTACAAAGGGCAAACAGCGGGCACCCTGTTAGCTTTTTAAATCTTGTATTCCCACAATTCAAATTCATTTCCGATGCATTTCCATCCAATAGGAAAAGTCTATGTCCAAACCATCCATCGCGGCGGTTTTTAGCACTTGAATTTTTATGTATGGCGAAATTTCTCCGCGTCCCCTTTCAAGGAGGATAGGTATCTGATACTAGAGAATATCTTATCGTCAATATATTGTTTCCCTGATACGCCAGTTAATTACAAAGAGGTCTAACAGTTTACTACAAAATCTATTAACTACCCTCTTTCCACTGGTACTGGCAGCAGCCAGGTTCAAGTGCGCTAAGGCGTTCTTGGCAAGGAAACCAATACATTCTGCAGAAGATTACGCTGTGAGTTTGACATTGCGAACTTATGGTTGCCCACCAAATCTGCGTCGTCCATAAGCTTCGACTATCTGTTTTGTTGTCAAAATGATAACTTGTAATACTTTCAAGTGTCACTCAAGCCTTTTCTCTAAACAATGCTGAGATCAAGTGGTTTCTCTCTAAGTTCTACGGGTTTCCATTGCATGAATAAACTATACAATAAGAACGTAGTTGTTGGAAACGTCGTTCACCCCTATATATACACAGAAATATTATTCGTTCGTCTTGATTTGCAGCAAGCATCAATATTGTACTGCGTCAGAATCTCTTTCAAGCAATCAAGAAGCAGACGCCCAATTCCTTTCAAGTTACTTCCCCGGCCACGACACAAAACATCATATTATCAAAGGCATAACAGTCGCTGATTAATGAACTTACCCAGATCTGCCGAAAAAAGGAGCCAGTCACTATCTGGTGCGGGCCTCTCGATTCGTATAATATGCGGAAGGCTTCCCGCTAATTCTATTACACTTCTAAATCCCACTTCCTGGACATCCAATGGTTTTTTGTACATTTGCTGTATAAAATCGAAGTGTACAATCTTATCTTAACATGGGTGTAAGAAACTGTAGCTATTAATTTTCATTCACTGAAATATCATGGAAAATACATTTCAATGCTCAGAAAAGGGAATAATTGCCACTTACGTAAATGCAACTATTTAAGAGGATCTGGTAAATTTACTTACCAAGAATCTTTTGGACTAGAACTTGCAACACTGCTTTACAAGGCAAGAGTGTGACTACAAACTGAATGTACATGCTAGGGATACGTACGTCTGAATCTGTAAAGCTTTCTTTTCTGTATCCTGGTGCTGTCAAGCCGTTTGCGGAGCAGGAATCATGTTTACACCAACTTTTTGTATATGTACTACTTTCTCTAAATTCTTCATCTTTTCTTCCTTTCCACTGGTACTTTGCAAAATATTGCATACACTATCTTTGCCTTCTACTTCCATAAAATGCCTTAAACGGCAAAGCATAATACTTGTTCTTGCCTTCACATGTGTCCAAAATCTCCACTACCTTCTTCTCCAAGTATCCATTACGTTTCCAGTCTGTCCTCTACCAACCTTTCCGTAGTATATCTTTACTTGAGATCTTCTTCACCCAAGATATCATTAACATGCTTCTGCAGAAGCACACTACCATCACTTGTCAATTATACTCTTGCCAAGTGACCAAGACTTGTATCCACGAAATGGTTACTACAAAATATAGGATTCTAGATATCCCTTTTGCTGTCAAATTCACAACACGTAAAGTCCATAAGACCAAGACTTCGCCGCGTTAGAAGAGCTTCGCTTATTCCCATTGACAAGGGTTTTTGAACCTGCAAATCTTGGTTATAATGTTTACAAACGATCTGATACTTCGACGAAAATAACAATGCCCTAAATCTGATTTTGCGGAGAAGATATGCATGATAAATATATTACAAGGTCGAGCTATAAAAACAGTTATTTCTTCGAAATGGCCACTTCCACAACCTCATCTAAGCTCTTCCTAAAAGCTGATAAATTCCAAGATTGATGCCGTTGACCTAGGAAAACCCACTGGAAACATCTTATCCATGCTTATCTTTCGAAGGGTATGTGCTTATGTTCCTCACTTTATATAAGTATCATTAAATACGCTGGGGTCTTAAAATTCTTTTCGAAGGGCATGTGCTTATGTTCCTCACGTTATATAAGCATTATTGAATACGATGGGGTCTTAAAATCCTTAAAATAAAGCATAGAATATACATCACTTGTTAATAATTGTAGAACTGTTAATGGCACATGGATAAAAGGTCACCAAAGGCCATGAACTTTACAACAAGGGTGTGACAGGATACCTATGATTCACAAAAGATGGTAACGTTGCGCCTCTTTTTTTGTTACGCAACGATCAATTTTTTAAGGTGGGGTCAGCCGCTTTCAGTTACTCCCCATAGTGGCCTCTCTTAGACACCTTCCACTTGCATGCATTTCTCCTGTAAGTCAATACAGACACAGTCTCACCAGCACTTCTTCTGTCTCCCCTAACTTCTTCTTCCTTACAGTGGTGCTGCCATTGCCTTCCTGTTACTCCTATGGCTTCTGCTCACATGACGGTACCATCTTCATATCATTATCTTAATTTTTTCTATGATGTTAATTCTTCCCCGGTGTTACTACTCCATCTCTCACATCTCAGTCTTCTGCCAGTGTCGCGCTTTTGGAGCTAGTGGCCAACGTTCCAGCACAAAATAACAGCACTGGTAGCAACTGTCTCATAAACTTGGCCTTCAGTTTCTTGGACATCCTTTTATCACAACTGGCTGATGTAATCTCCTGCAACTTCGTCCACGGCACTTATATCTGTAGTAACAGTTGCTTTCCCCGTCCCCAGCTGCCTCTGCCATGAAATCAAGATTTTCTGCTTTTTTGTAATTCTGATGTTTGATCTAATGCTCATGTTGTGCATAAACTATATGCTGGGTTCAAATATAGCAAATGCCATTAATATTGAAACATTTTTTAAATTAAAATAAAATTAATTTCCTTGAACAGAAAAAGTCTTGAATGCTGATCAAAGTCGGTCTCCTTTCCATTTCCTATAAGAAACAACACAGACCTAAGACACTTTTGGTAGTACCCTTTGTGTAAAACTTTTAATGAGGTTCATCTACCTACAGTTGAAAAAAAACTTTTGGGTAATAAGATGGACAAAAATACCAGAAACATAATTTCTGTTGAATTGTTGCAGAAAATACCTACCAAGCTTCTGATGAAGGCCTTTCTCTTATACTTTCTATAGATATTTGACTGTTACAGTGTTGTCGCAAGTACTATTGTCGCCTTCCATAAACCATTGACAGTGCTTTTAAAAACAAGTGAGGCAAATGTACTGACAAGCTAGTATCAATACTTCGCTCTTTCCTTAACAACAGACCCTTTATACTCACTATCCATGCAGCAGAGGTTGGGATAGTTGGCATACTAGATCGTCTACCTGCAAATGTGGTCTAACTGATTGAAGAAAGCCAAAAAGAGATGACATCACTTCACAGTTCAAAAGCGGCGGCAGAGTTTATTGTTTGATGTCTGATTTCACTACAAACCTTTACTACTCCTTTCATCTTTACAAAATCATTAAGCAATGCCTTACCCACAGAAAATTTTGAGGACCTCATATGATATAAGAGTCAGTTTGAGGGATACGGTCACTAAAGCTTTAGCAGCCACTGGCTGAATTCCTTTTATTTAAATGATCAAAGTAGGATTTACAGCAAGGGGTTTCTCAATAATGAAGCTACCTCGTTCATTAATCTGAAATATACACAGTTCCCACATGACAATCAAGTTGGTTGAATAACTTACCTTATACTCAAATGGCAACCTTGCAGACCAAATACCATTAGGTCTAGATTCCATAATCTAAAAATTAAGATACCATACAAATAAGCCATTTTGCTGAAAAATATTCTCTTGATATCAAAAGCTTAATTCTTTCATTTAACTTTTTCAAGGGACCTGCTAGTAATGACCATACTGATCAAATCCTTGAATGACTCCTATTCATACTAGCCTGGCAGATTCTCCCATAAACATTTAACAACTTTTTTTGCAGAAGGTATTGCTCTATTCCAAACACCTTTTCCCGTCTTTTGGTCTGTAGTTGTCCCAAATTGTTCAGGTATATATTTACATGTTTATCATAACATCTTTCAAATGACTGAAAAAGGTAATCTAACATTGGTGTGGAATGGGGTCATACATTTACGATTTCTGCAATAAACTGTGATTTTCCACCCTTCTCCCCTATGGATAACAGTTGTCAAATTAACACAGCTCTAGCAAAACCAAACCACTTATGTGATATCATGATGTGCATCCCCCATTCTAACAATAGATAAGAAACGTTTCCATGTAACACAGCAGAGAACCATTTGGTCTATTCCTTGGCTATGACGCAAACCTTTGGCAAGAATGACCAGCAAGGAAATACTTCTTTGTGGTAAAATATGTTTACATGTGGTTGCATTCGTTTACATCATCATATGGGTTCTGAATTTGTATCAACCCCAAGAAAAGACAAAATAATATTATAATGGCAGGTGAATTTATTACATAAAACGGATGTTTTAAAATCAAGTTTTACTACTTTAAATTAAGGTTTACTTGATTTGTGATATAGTACAAACATAATGGAAGGGACCGAATGGGCAGTCAAAAAATAAAGATTTGATGACATCAAAACATTCAACGATCCCTCTTAACCCTATGTTTTCAAACATTTGAAAATACTCATTACCCTTCCCCTATTTGATACACATATTACCTGCATGGCCCAAGTGGTCACCTTTATGTCTTAAACTAAGAAAATCTTGGCTACAAATGTAAGATGCATTCAATATGTAATGTGCTGAGTTTACATCCATCCATTGGGTATAATATAAGTGTCGGCTATGAATACATTAATATATTAATAATCATTTTTCTGCAGCAGCTGGGAGTCATACTCCAATAAAACTGACTTCCAAAAATTCCCAGAAGCTGCTGGTAAAAATGCTCTTCAGATAGAAAAGGGGAAAGGAAGTCCATACAACTTGGAGTGTCACTCTTTAGTATCTGAAGTGGTCTTATAGCTCATGTCACCTTCAACATTCTGTTGCTTCTTTCTGGAAGAAACTCTATCTTCATACTATGGCTATCTTCATGAATGTTGAAGTGATTGAAGGATAAGGAAGGGGTACAGAGAAGTGTCCAACACACTTGGTAAGTAAACTGATGTTGTACTGCATCACTGGTTCAATTTCACTTGACCTCTATTTGCTGAGGTTGTACTTATCACAAGACTGAATATTAACATAAGATTATAGCTACGAGAAAGCAGGCTAGTGTAGCATTGGCCAGATTGCATCATCCAAAACGTCCAAATATAGTGTCACATTTGGCATATTCTCTTTCATTATTATTTGATATCTTTATCAACTCATCAAAAATAAGGTAATCACATGAGGCAAGCTGACTCCATCAACAGACCTGGGCGCATTGATGGACAACTGAAATGTTTTAAGTACATATGTTGTCTCACCTGATGGTGAACAAGTAGTAGGGAAGTGAGAAAATTCTCAGTATCTTCCTGAGGATTGTAATTACATGAAACTCAGAGTACTTAGCATATCCCACGCTCAAGCCCTTTTCCTTCCTAAACTTCTCTGCAATTATGCATTGAGCGCTCTTACTGATGGATACTCAACTGGATTGATGCTAGATATTATGTACTGTGTATGTATCCATGGGCGTAGATAGCTGTAAGAATGTGTGTGTGGGAGGGGGGGGGCAAAAGGATTAAACATGGGCAATTTGACACTTCTGGACCCAAAATTAGGGGGATAAAACAGGTGTTCTTCCCTCATCTTGAAAAGTGGTGGTGACTCCCCCATGCCTCCCAAGAATCTACGCCCTAGTAATAATTTCACTATCATACAAGAACAAAAAAGTACCTTAAAAACATGTGTGAAGAAAATGTAAATAATAATACAAGTAGGGTAAGTGATAAAACATTTTAAAATATAAATTTAATAAAAAATATAAAAGCAACTTTTAAAAGTATAAATAATTCACATTGAATTACTTAACATAAATCACAATCCTATAATTCCATATGGCTGGGATAACATTAAAAGGTTTAAATTGACCTTGCTTCCATAACTGTCCCTTACACAGAAGTGTTAACAATAACTTAAAATAAAGGTTAAAAGTATCATATCATAAACAAGCATTAAAGTGAACTCTTGAACTGTACAATGGAAATGATTATGGATCTTCTTTCCTTAGTTTGATTTTCTTAACGAGTTCAATCAATTTCTGTCAAAAATTGTGAAGAATGCCAACTGCTCTTAGACCTGCAGATAAATCATTCCAGACATCACATCCTAAATATCAAAGCTTTTAGATGCTTTTGGCTCATAAAACCTATTTTGAGAGCTAAATGTAATTCTGGTTGAGTTTACTGGTAATAACTCCTCTGTCATACATATGGGTGTGAGAGAGTGGGGGTTCCTATAGAACTTTAGGAGGGTTGTTGCAATGCACTGCTCAATTTTTTCTTTAGTAGGAGGTCCTTTATATCTTCAACTGCTCTGTAGATGAAGGAACTGTTGAATTTAAAAGTGTTAGGCAAAAGGGAAATGGGAAAGGTTGGTCTTCAGTTTGTAATACATAGTACAAAAAAGGGCTGATATCAACCAATCGATGTGTTGCCAATCAAACATTTTCAAAAATGACATGTTCAACTTCAGTCAACATTTTAACCTGCATGTCCAATAAATTTCTACATTTCTGAAGGAGCTACTTTTAAATGGCATCATTGTCAAGTAAGAGTAAACATTTGCAAATTATTTTGGGCTTTTAAAGGCAATTAGTTATTTATTTATGATACATTATTCTATGAGGGGCAGCAGCCTCTTGTAGTAAGGCTAACTTTGTTAATTGATAATGATGATCATGATCATGATCATCATCATCATTGTCATGATATGATTGTTGAAATGGTGCAAATGGTAGTTCAAGTGATAATGATGATGATGATGATGATGATGATGATGATGATGATG
>JAAAKL020013184.1:0-12608 GCA_010016065.2 Carybdea cf. marsupialis auct. non (Linnaeus, 1758)
GCAACATGACATGTTGTTTAAGACCGAACATGGCAAGGACATCGGAGAAATTTTGTGATTCGGTATCATTTTGTGTCATTTATGTGGTAGTTAAAATCTCCAACAATCAAAAGGGTGCTTTGCATGAGTATGGTGTTCTCAAGATATTCTGAAAACCCCTTTATGAATGTTCGTTTAGTGACAGGATGTATGCGCGAGTATGGCGCCCGCTAGATAACTGTAAGTTTTACTGAACATTGCGGAGTTGTAATTTTTTTGCTCTTATCAGTCCACTTAACCGCTAAGGAATCCTTAAACATAAGAGCATTTAGAGTAACATAAGCAGGAACATTCAAAAAACATTATCGTGGAAGTAGACCTATCTAGGCAGACACGTGATTGTCCCATTTCTATGCAGGCCCCAGTTACATACGCAAGGGGGATTGAGGGGTCCGGGCCCCTTTTTTTGGTAGATTAATCTTGAGGTTGTGTTTACAAGTTTTCCCTCTGATTTAGAGTACGCTGGCAGTTGGGCAAGGCGTTTTCATGGTTAGATATGAATGTTCTCATATTTTACATGAGTCAAAAGGGTGTACTAGCTAAAGATCGCGCCCTGGGGCCTCTCACTTTCTACTAGCTTTATACGCCACTGGCAAGCCGTTTTAGTCGAACGCGACTAATAATACTATTGATGTAAATAACAGAAAACTCACCAAACGAGATAAAGTTGCGTGTACTTTGATAGCTTGTTAGTTCTCGTATCACATCGAATAGATTCCTCTCACAAAATATGAAAAGTTGACACAAGTCAAATTGTTCAGGGGTTAAAGTCAGTACAATGACGCTACAGAGCTCTTCCCCTAGAGAGCAAGTAAAACTCGAATGGGAAAATACATGATAACTATTAAAATAATGATTACAACTTAGTAAAAGATCATGTCTGAACAAACGATAGTTATACAGAGTTTATATACCTGTGTACCAATGGACATGCGGTTGAGGCGGTCGATGCTTACAGCTGTTGGCTTTCCAGGGAGTAAAATGTTTATCTGTACGAGAAAGAACTTTATAGGGTCTGTCATATGGGGGTTCGAGTGGTTTTCGAACTTTGTCGTTTCTTGTAAAAACATGTACAGCAGTTTGAAGGTTGGTGGGAACATATGAAGAGCGTGAAGGTACACGGGGAGGAGGAGGACGAAGATTCTGCATAGAAAGGCGAAGGGAGTCAACAAATTCCATAGGGTTAAGAAGTGAGCTGTCGAGTGAAGGATCAATAGATTTACCAGGCAGTCTAAGAGTGCATCTGTAAAGCAACTCAGCCGGGGAGCAACCAAGGTCAGATTTGACTGCAGAACAAAGTCCAAGTAAAACCAGAGGTAAAGTGTCAGTCCAGCGATTAGGAATGGGTTGAGCTTTAAAGGCGGATTTTAGATGTCGGTGAAAACGTTCAGTTTATCCATTTGATTGAGGATAGTAAGAGGCTGTGCAAATGCGATGGATACTTAGCAGATTAGTGAGAGAGTTGAATAAGGAAGATTCAAATTGGCTGCCTCGGTCTGTAGTAATAAAGGAAGGTTCGCCATAGTGTGTGATCCAGTGAGAAACAAACGTTTTGGCAACAGTTTCTGCTGTAATGTTGCGAATTGGAACTGTTATTGCCCATCAGGTAAAACGATCTATGCACGTCAAAAGATAAGTTTAACCATTGGATGGAGGAAGAGGTCCAACTAAATCGAGGTGAAGGAAACGTGCATCAGGTGCACGGAAGGTACCAACTGGAGAGAATGTAGTATGGCGACGAATTGTCGCTTATTGACATGGAGTGCAAGTATGGGTATAGTCCGCTGTACCAGCTGCTGCACGACGAGGTTCTGCGGTTCGTTCTTTGTACAATTTCATCGTATTCACATGACACAATCGTCTAGGTTTTCGTCAATCTGGAGTAGAAACAACATAGTTCACAGGACCAACCTTGTCCTCAACTTGATAAGGGCCGGAAAATTTTGCTGAGAGACAATCACCTTTTTCCGGTACAAGGAGCAATTCATAGTTGCCTGGATGAAAAATACGAAGTTTAGCCTTCTGGTCATATCGTTGCTTCATATGGACCTAGTATTCCTGAAGTGTGTCAGCTGCGAGTTGGCATGCTCGAGTTGATCGATATTAAAGTTACATACATAGTAAAGGAAATTTGTGGTTGTTTTTTCTTGAAGAAACTTTTTTTTTTCACAATTTTTAAGGGATCAAGGACGTCGTGGCCATACACCAGCTCAAAGGGGCTGTATCCTGTTGACTCGTTTGGGACTTCTCGGATGGCGAAGAGTACAAAATGAACCCCTTTAGTCCATTCATCGGGAAATTCGGCACAATACATACGTAACATGGATTTCATGGTCTGATGAAAGCGTTCAGTTAGGAAGGACAATTTGTTTTACAACGGTCCACTCTTCATCAGCTGGACGATTGGTTGGTCGCTATTTCCGCATTAAAACTCCAGATTCCAAAAAATATCCAGTTTGCTCTTGTTTTATTTCTGATGGTGACAAAGCTGTTTCTTTCTTCTTTTGAATTTCAGGGTCGTCGCTTTGTTTTTCACTTAACATCGTTTTGTTGAAAGTTAATTCGTCAGGATTGTCCGTGAACTCTTGCCTCTGCTAGGGTGTATATTACACTGACGATTCAGAAGATCTTGGATATGAGCTTTGACTTCTGGATAGAGAGGGCGATGGATTTCATTATATCTTTTCTGTACAGGGCGTGTATCGGTGAGCTTGATATGCATCTGTACTTCAGGTACACATCCGATGTTAGCATCTGAACTTGAAAAGATGATACACTCATTCTTGAACAGCTGCTTGGCCATATCCTAAGTGCAAAGTCGAGTTCTTGCACCAAGATATGTATCGTGCTCTGAAGTGTTATAGATGGGAAGGGATACATGGGATGATGCTCCCCTTTTAAATACAACAACTGTCTCTGGGATTTCCAGATCCTCTGGTAATTCTCCTGTAGAACCTGGTTCAAAAAGAACTGGTATAGAATCTCTAATCGTTCAGATGCAAGTTCAACGTTTTCCAGATTTTATAGTACAGACCTTTTCTTTTCTTTCGCTGGAGATTAAGTTTATAAAGGTATGTGTATCTTTTTGAGAAGGAAGTGATCTTGCTAAGTTGGCAGGACAATCATCGATATTATAAAGTTCAGGATTTTGAGAGAGTTCGGCAATGACGTTGAAACCTATTATTGGCTCTGATATGTGGTCATTTGTGACAAAAAATGGTATCCGTAGAGTTGCACTGTTTTCCATATCATGGTGTTAGAAGTCAAGCTCTGAAAAACCAGAATAGGGAATGTCCGTATTATTGGCTGCCTTTAATACAATGTATTGTTTTCCAGTAATGCTTTAACTGGTTGTATTTCTACATTGGGAAGGTATATGTTAAGCAATTTTTTGGAAATTCAACAGATCTGCGAGCATGTGTCAAAAAAGCATCTGACTTTCAAGGTTTTCAATCTACATTATATCATACATTTGTCCCCAACCAGTTTGATTAATTTTGTTTGCGTTTTGGGGCTTAAGTGGCCAATACACATACTCCAGGTGCCTTGTTCCTGTTTTGAATTTACAGGGCTTATAGCATTACAAAGTATCTTCTTATCCTGTCACTGTGCCCTTTGACTATTGCTGCTGCAGTAGTAAACTGCACGACACTTATGCGCCGTCCACACGTATCCAGATATTTTTATTTCCACGTGTATTTTTATTCGGATATAAAAAAATCTGCGTCCACACGTGGCGAATTCAAATCGAATTGGCCTGTCCACACGCATCTGGATTCATTGTAGTGCCCAGGACTCTTCATCGTTCGTAAACAAAAAAAGCCCGCGAAATAGGGAACCTTTTTTTTCGTGATTTTACTGCAGTCGCCCGTAAGGAAAATCTCTCGTAATCTCACTGAAAGGTCACATTTGGGCAAGACGTCTAGGAAAAGTGAAAGTAAAGCCGAGTCCTTAGTTTGGACAGATGATGAAGTTGAGTTACTACTCAAAGTTACAGTGGAGTACAAGACATCTAGGGCCTTGGAGAGCATTGACTGGGAGTCGTGTCAGACAAAGTATGGCGATATACTGAATCTGTTTACCGAACAGTATCTATCACCAGAAAACGCCCTGTCCATCGGAAAGGCTTTTACACACGAAGCAGGCACTCTGTCGAGGTCAATTTTGACTTCCAAGCTGAAAATGATTAGGAAAAAGTTTAGGCAAGCAGTTGATTGAGGAAAAATAAGTGGACATGGACGTGTTGTGTTGCTCTACTTCGATCCTTGGGGAGAGATTTGGAGTGAAATCACCAGCTACAATAACTATCTCTGGAGGGATTGAGAGCAGCGAAATCTACAACGAACGCACAGGGAGTCCTGATTCTGCCAACACAGGAATGGAGAGTGCAGATGGAGATGAGTTTAATGTGTTGAGCGAATGCCTTTCGAAAGAAAACGCATCGACGCAAAGTAGTATAGTGTAATTGCTACTTGTTTCTCAACATCTACAGGTGTACGCATGGCCGTTGTCTTGCCCTCTACGTAGGGTCGCAATTCCTCAGCTAACTCATAGAGCGAACTTCGACTCATGCGAAAATTCTCCCGCCATTCCTCCTTAATCACTATCTGTGATGCAAAGTTGTCCCACCAAACACTGGTTCGTCCAGGTCTTATCCAAAATCTTCGACGACGATGACTTCGTCCAGCTCGTTTCAATTGCTTATAACGTCCAGTTCGTCCATCGAATATTCCAATTAGCCTGTTAAGTCTCATTCTTCTCTTCAAGTAATTCAAATGAAGAGTGAGTGCAGCTAAATTCAACTGAACACAAGCTATAAGGTTTGAGATGAGAACAAGCACGATTGAAAACATTTGATTAAAAAGCATTTTGAAAATCTTTTAGAATGGAGACTGGGTACTGGTTTTTACGTTATCGGATTTAAAAATATTCGGATTTGGCGTCTACATGCATCCAGTTTGTTATCGTATATAAATATTTCCACTCTGAAGAGCGGATGCAAAAATATCCGGAGCGGACGTAAGGCGCATCCGGAAAAAAAATATGCGGATATAAAAATATCCGGATACGTGTGGACGATCCTAAGTCGTGCCCATATGAAATCTTTTGAGTTGCTAGGTTGGTGCATACAGAAATAGGCTAAGCTTTCAGGTGGGGGAAATGGTTTTACCATGTGTAAGGCACAGATTATTGTATAAAACTAAGATAAATCACAAATGGTTGGCGTTATTGACTCCTATAAAGAGGGCATTCCTTAAACCATGACAATTGAACAGTTCCTTAGTTACTCTGACCTAATCCCCGGTGCAAACAATAGCATTGAAAAGGCAAAGGCAATAATTTATCACTTGTTACAGTGCTCAATTTCCAAGCTTGAGAAATACCAAGGTCTACCAAATGTTCCAAATATTCCGTGGAAGGGATTTGAATCTAGCACACACTTCTCATGTTATTTTGCAAGCCAGGATAAGGTGACCACTACACTAACATGTGTATATTCCTCTAAAGTAACCACATTAGCTTCTTATCGACTTCCGGTCATCATCGACATCCGGTTAAACGCATCTGTGAAGATAAGCCTCTGTTGCTTGATCGTCAAGAGGTCTTAATCTGCCGAATCAAATCCCATCGTCAAGTTATCAAGATGAAAAGTATACTTGGAATTATTATTTTGTTTGTATATAATTTTTTCAGGTCATTTGATAATGCCCAATCACGACATTGTTTACTTATTCTTGTTTACATTGATTTTTCTATGGATAACCTTTAGCATTTTTGTAGATTAGAGATATTAGAATTATTGATACAGATAGTGCCTGCAAAACCCAAGTGATTATTTACTTGTTTATTAAGTGGAAAACACACTTGTGTTAAATAGAATGCCTGCATTACTTTATCTTGGGTCAACATCGCCTGTCAGTATGCCAAGACCTTGTTTCAGTGGCTTATATTATGTACCAAGAAATCAATGGAACTTGATGAGGCTTTCAGCAGTGGCGTATTCAGAACGATGTTCAGGTAGAGATGGGGAGGGCATGACCCTGGATGATGACGTCATCTTACTAATAATATTGATTGCAAGGCGAGGCGTGTTACTAGTAGGTTTTAAACCGCTTTAAAACTCAAGTGTCAGAATGCAAAATATTCCCTTTGGAAGCTAATTAGAACCTGACAAAGATTGGCTCTAGACTGGAGAACATTGCATAGTGCCCCCTGAATATCCCACTGGTTTTCAAGTGCCTTATCGGAGAGGATACTACAGGGAGGCCGAAGAAATTGTGCCGGCAGTTTCCGATAGCAAAGTGGCCCAAGCTGTAGGTTTGCGAATGTTTTGAATTATTGATTGTGAGGGGAAAGAAAACACGGCGTTATTTTGAAGGATTATAAAGTTGTGGACAAAGTAGCCTAAAGAGCGCATTGGTTCAGAATCAGTAGATTGTAGCCATGAACCTGGTCACCTAAATTTGTGTCTGAGTTAGTCACTTTCTCTCGAATTACTCTCGCATGTACTTTTAGCAAATCTATATGTAACGAAAGGTATTCCTAGCACCTTGGAAGAAGGATGATTTTAATAAATCCTAACTAGAAAACGCGCGCCAAAAAATATTTTTATTTGATTTAAGTAAAGCAGAATTCTTTAGTCAGTCTAACTCGGCCCTGGTATCAATTAAGGAACATATTTGAGAGTAAATTTTGACGTTAGTCGCTTCGGTAGAGGATATCTCTTAAGAAAAGAAATGTGGCATTCATTGATAGAAGGGATCAGTTAAGCAGAAACTCGACTGCTCCAATAGGATAAAGTTGGAATCTGTTTGACCTAAACGTATGTCACTTCCTTCCGTCTATCTGTGAATTCCATTTCAAACCCACTGACAAGATTCTGCATTCTTTAAATGGGGTTAAACATGACTATAATTCCTAGGTTGAAGCGGGATTACTTTCGTCTGAGACTATAAATATTTTGACTAGTACTGTATTGAGTGAAAGGGCATGTTACTTACTATTTTGAATATAGCATTAGTAAGATTATATTGTTAACAATTAAAGGATAATCCATACCAGACCAAGGGTAATCTGTGATCCACCTGACAGCTTTGACAATTGTCACTCATCGTTTACGAAATTGATACATTGTAGGTGTAGATTCAGGCGTTTAGTTGGCCAAGTTAATGAGTAACTTAAGGCGTGGTGAATAACGCAAACCCTTATCATTTGCGTCTGTACACATACGTGCATGAATCTATGTACGCAAAAGAGCATGTATGGATGTGATTTAAGGGTCTTTGTTCCCTAAATACTGAACCAAGTAGCTATTAATGTATGTAACTTGAATTTTGAGGCCTAAACTAATGAAATCTTCTGAACTCGCCGCTTAGCAACTAGCATCCCTTTGATGTGATTGGTCAATTAAGTTAGTGATTCGTCGATTCCTCGATGCTGGCAGGTTTATGCAAAACTAAGCAACACAACATTATCACATATTGAATTCCTTTACTTTTCAATTAAGGCAAACTCTTGAATCGTGCCATTAAATTCAACTTTCTTCTCCTAATTTGAATATAAATTACAGCCATGTCGAGAATCTGGTAGAGCATTAAAGTCAAGTTTTATAAATCCCAAGACACATGAAGAAAGGTTGTCTGTTTTCTTTCCTGCTTCAGACTTCTCTCTGGCTCCATAACTAAAAATCGTTTGAAACCTATGGGACATTACTTTGCAAATGGTAATAGAACGGCTACAGTTTCTACGCCATAAACTCCAGTATTTTAGCTTCTTGATCCAGCCCTTTTAACGAGAAGCACCGCACCATCATCTTTCAAATCGATTAAGGGATCAATGTAGCAAATGAATGCATGACAACGTAGGGCAGTCACCTATGGCATGTCCAGAAAATAGGTTAACATGACCCCGGATAATGATGTCATTTTACTTATCATAAGGATTGCGAGGCTAGGCGTGTCCCTAGTTGATTTTAGACCACTTTAAAACGGAAATGAAATGGTAAGATGCTGAATGAAAAATATCCTTTTAGAAGCTAATCAGTACTTGAAGGAAAGTTAGCTTGAGCCTGAGGGGGGTACAGCCCAGTGCCCTTCTTTAAACACGGCACTGGCAGTCACGTGTGCTTTGCTTTAGTATTTAAAGATTTTTCAGGAACGCACTTTGTGAAAAGGTTTTGTCTTTCTGTTCTATGAAAGATTTACCATTAAAATTACAATAGCACTAAGGATTGTACTTTCCGTTCTTGATACTAAAGCAATGCGGAGAGAAAGTGAAAACCTCACAACTCCAAAGGTTTAGATAAAGTACGATTTGACTCCAGATATCTAAAGGCAACCCTGGAATAGGCTGCTTCTCAAAATACCAGATGTGTAGCGTATTTAGTGTTTAAACTAGGGGCGTCTAAATCTGAAAAGTCTCTGCGCAAAATATTTCCTGGGTCATTAAGTTAGGATCCAGCATAAAAGAATAACGTTTTGTTTGAGAGATTTAAAACTTTGAAAGCTGATATTTCGGTGATGGGAAATGACATCACTCTCATGTAAGGCGATTGAAGTTCTTGCTAATTGGAGAACATAAAACTTGAGTATTTTTTCCATAATTCAAACACTTTGAAAATCGTGACGTCACACTTTTCCTCCGCAAAGAAATTATGTCACTACCGGGACCTATGATTATGTAATGCTCGAGTTCTCTAGTTACCACATTAGCCGTCAATTTTCTACCGCAGGACATCGACATAAAGCTCTGCGCAATTTTGGAGATCATGGGAGTTGACCATGAAAGGATTGCCATTGTGTCAATCAATCTGTCGAATGCCCATTGAGAGATTCAAAGAATAACCGAAAAGAGACTCGAAATATCTACTGAACAATTATACTCTGCAAAATCTGCTTCATTTACAATAATTTGCGCGGGAGGGAGGGGGGGGGTAGGGTAAAATAAGAGAAATAGACGTAAAAGTTACATATCCATAATTTCATCCCTATTAGTGGACGCAATTGAATAATCTGTTTCAGCAATGGGATATTAAATACGTTTCTGAAGAACAAATACACTCATAATCCTCCACTTGCATCCGTTCTTTAGCTGCAGAAAGAGGCAAATAAGTTTAATGACTTGCAGTGCTCAACAACAATGCCGTCCGAAACGTCTGCGGTTCTACTTTCAAGGAGTAGAACTTTGCCTGTCTCCAATTACGAGCCTGCCCACGATGCACTAGTGTGCCACACTGCTTTGCTTTCATGACCATATTTTACGAGAATTTTCTGAAATCGGGAGAGAACCTTGGTAGGTTTTGTTTTTTCATGAGCCAAGTGCGAGAATTATTGCGGGCATTTAACGGTGTTTGTATTAAGAGGACCACCACAAATCGAGGCACAAAATTTTGTGAAAAGCATAGGAGTTAAGTAAATGCAAATCTAAATTTCACTTTAGGTGAAACGTAAACCTCAACAGTTGAGAAAAAAGGAAGGAGAGTAAGCTTTCCATGACCTCAAGATTTCTAACAGGGGGAGCGAATGTTGAAAAGTTGGTCATACAATACAATACTCTAGACAAGAGGGGAATCATGCGCTTTGGTTCATTTGCTCGCCCTTGTAACAATAAAGACGTCAAAGGTTGTCTGTGAACATAGAAAGATGTGTATGGATAGAATCGTTGCAAGAGCCCGCGCCGTCGATATATTCGAAGAAGGTGACAATATATTTGCCTCACTTTCCCTTCCTCCTGCTCAAAAGGCCTCCCTAGGCCTTTATGTTCCTATTTGTTACTGCCATCCCAGCTATAAAATTCCTAACTCTTTGAATCCTTGAGCTCATGTTACAAGACAAGCAAGCCGTTCTATAGCCCTTGTCTAGTTCTTCTAGTATCGGCAAGTACTTATTCTTAAGTTCGACGCAAAACCAGTGTGGGAATGTTTGATAACTCCTTCGACCATAATAGATTATCCTTACATCTGTCTTTCTATTTAATGAGATTTAGATCAGTTTCAAAGGAAAGTTTAAGAGTAAAACACTTGATGTTCAGTTCTTAAATTAATATTGTTACTGTCTATGGGAAAAATACATAAAGGTGTAAGTCTCATTTGCAAGGATATTCAGTAACCAAGGAGCCCATGCAATTGCCATTGAGCGTTTGCGCCAACTGGAGAGAGAACTAATAATCACCTAGCATCAGGTCCTATTAAATTGTAAAAAATTTTATTTATATTAATGTCTGTTTTGCCAAATAGTACTTGCACCGATTTAAGAAACGTTGATCTTGGTAAAATTTTGAACTTAAGCGATATTTTCTTCAAAATTAAATCCCTTTAAGCGACGGTAGAATGTTTTGATGGTATATGGTAAACCATATGCTGTCTAAACGACAAAGATGATTTCTTGAGCTAATCTCGTTTTCTCACGCATACGGCACGTTATGTCGCCTCGTAGCTTAGTTGATAGAGTTGTTAGATTATGTATCGAACAAGCAAGGTTTTTATTTAAGGGAGATTTTACCGGGGTAGGATAGGTATGACAAATGTAGCGTTTACAAATTATTGTCTCCTTTCTCAAAAGACTATCTCATACACCATAATATGGTCTTGTAATATCTTTCTGAACATATGTAAGGTGAATTTCATTCTCTCAAAGCTTTCCGTCCTTTTCGAAGTATTTTAGGCGATGGTACTCCAATCGTCAAATCAGTGGTTTGAATCTGCTTATTCGGCTTCGAGGAAAAGTCAGGACTTGCAGGATTACTTTGGATTTCCTTAAGAGGTGTCTTTGTGGTAAACTTTGCCCGAAATATATATCTCATAGGATAGCCAAGGCAAAGCTAAGCCGAGACACAGTAGTGTGGTTGAAGAGACATTTTCATTGTAAACTACTCTCTTTCACAAAATCATGTATGAAATCTATTTTAATCTAGTTATTGTCAGTATCGATGTAATGTCTTGAGAAGAATCGATCGGAAAGATTCGACAAAATGAAATTCATCTTATATATTTATATTATAATTCTGCAGTACCAACAATCTGTTTAATATCTTCTTATGAATATTTCGTAGACCTTTGCTTCTGGTCCTTCAATTTCGTTAAAGGAGATCAATACCTGCCTTGGAAAACTTTGAAGGACAATTCTGAAGGAAATGTCTTATCAACAGCATAAATGAGGCCTTGCACTTTCGTACATTTGCAAATTGGAAAGCAAAAGTTTCACTTAAATCAGAGAAAGTTAACTGGTCCAAGAAAAGCACTCGAACCTCATTTCTATTCCATTTGCGAAAACGGGGCTTCGATGTCATACTGTCTGAGAAGTTCAACAGATCCCAATCACACTATTCTGGGACCCATGTAGGGGAATTGGAACGATGTTAGAATACGTGAGTGGGTTGTGACCAGCCATTCAAACTGGGGGAAGTGGTAGTCAAAGTTGATCAGAGACTACACCTGCCTTTTTAAAAATTCTTAAAATTGTTAAATACTACAAGAATTAATAATGATCAAAGTGTCAAGGAAATAATAAATCCTGATATTAGTAAAACAAGCAAAGTACGAAAGAAATAACACAAGCTTTTGGACAGATTATGCCCAATTAAAGAAATCTTTCTAGTGGATTTTGACGATTACTATCACAGACAAGGATTAATTGAGAGATCAATGTTTTAAGCTGCCGCACCCGTCCACCCTGTAGTCATGTCTTTGTATGTGGAAAATGTACTGTAATGAGCACCTCTCTCCACTGCCTGTAATGGCAGCTCTGGGGGAATTACAACTTTGGACGAATTCAGTTGATAAAAAGCCGTGTTTCCAGCAGAGCCCCTCTCACAATTTTGAAAACATCGATTTCGGAGAGGAACATACCAGAGCCCCCTAATACCACAATGAAAGGGGCAGATTACAAGTAAGAGTATCAATGAAAGCGCATGTTATGTGGCTACTGTCTGGCAATATTTTTTCTGTTTTGGTCACGTTTCCGTCAAATATTCTTAAGAGATAAGTCTGAGATTGTAGCTAGCAGCGCTTGCAGATTATCCACAAGAATAACTAAGATTTATGAAAGTGGAAGGTGATCGGTTATTAAAAAAACTGGTCGACTTGAGTCGATTTGTGCTAGTTTACAATTGGTTAATGGTTAGTTTACACCTATGTGTTATCTCCATTACAGTACGTTCATTTTCTCTCAAATGTGATAGCCGAAAATAATAGTGCCTCGATGCCATTCTTAGAGGCCCCTGAATCTGATTTATGCGGAATTTCCATTATCGTAACTCAACACTTTACACCGCTAAATCCATGGTAGCTAAACCGTCAAGTGACACGAGCGATAGCCATAAATAGAAGACATGTACACATCTTCTTCTTCTTGCAAGACCCTCCATCGATGTTCTGTGCCATCAGGGATGCGTGCTAATGCGTTTCCGCACTAACTCGGCGAACTCCTTCTTTGACTGTGTTGCTCGCCTTACTTGACTTATGTCCACTCCAAGTAACTTCGTAATTTTGATCCTTGGATCTTGGTAGTATGGCTTTGTTGCTTTGGCAAACAGCATTCTCTTTGTGATTGCATTGTTTTCCGCTCTACATA
>JAAAKL020013185.1:0-12607 GCA_010016065.2 Carybdea cf. marsupialis auct. non (Linnaeus, 1758)
AATAAACATGTCTTGGGTGGAATTTTTCTCCAAAATTAATAAGCGTCCCGGCCCGATTATTCCGGACTCGAGAGTATACAGTCCTGCCACTGAAAATTGTTGTAAAGTATTGAAGCATAGGGCCAATAGAATTTGTGCACCCCCTCCCCTTTGCTTAACGTCAAAGTGACAGTGTCATGCAAGCCATGCAATTAACGCATGTTTCTAGCACCTCCCTTAAATCAAGTGCTGGGTACGATATACAATTTTTAGAATTTGTAGAGATTGATTATTTCCTTGAGATTATGTCCTTACTTCTGTTATATAATAAAATGTATTGCAAAGAAAAAACACAAAGATAACTGTTGCCTATTTCTTAGTTTAAATTAGCTTACATAGCTTAGCAAATAACGTTTAATATCATATAATATTAATATTTATATTCATGACGCAATTAAGAATAGAATTTGTCTCTTATCATTATCATCAGCATCAACAAAGTTGTCGATAATCGGATTAACTAGATCCCTTCGTAGATGCAGTCCTCCGTGTATTTCTGCACCAAATCAATTTCCTCTCCAATGCGCTTGATAGCAGAGAACATGAAGTCGGGATGGCGGAGCCCGTTTCTAAACAACCTCGAGATTTCCTGGAATGGAATAATTGGAGACGAGTAATGCTAACTGTTGGTGCTGCAATCAGATTGCTTGTCTTTGTCTCGGACAAATAATTTATCTATGAAAGGTTTAGGAAGCCCATATGTGAAATTTTGGTGGCCATAGGGCACGCACTGTCCCCCTTCACGGATCAAGTGTCACAAGTCACGCTTAAAGTCACGGCCATTATATCAAGACCCATGTTCTCAGTTACCTTTGGAGTCACATGCTCTGTAGTACTTTACAGCTAAGGGGTTAGCAACAGAATGCAGTATGATGTCTTAGTCAGAGAGAACCATTTCACAGTTTCGGTCCCACGTCCTTCACTGCTCTTCTGAAGTAGTTGATCTCCTCAGTCTGGAAGTGCTATTCTAGTACCGGTGTTAGCTACTTAACCCAGCGTTTTGGTAACCTTTTTACATATGACGTTAAAGGAAATGGGTACAATAGATGTGCTACACCGGGGGACATCTTCGACGGATTATTGGACGGGGGCGCATATTTAGAACTGTGCTCATATCTAGATAATTAACCAAAGAAGGCGCTTATGCAAGAGATGGTGCTAATCATTCGGAGGACTGCAATAATATCGGGGCCTGGCGAAGCCTCCGGAACTGTGGAATTTGAAGGTGGTCTGGCAGAGTTGATCTGACTCGTTTTTATGCCTTAATGACGTCTTTGATGGAGATCATGACAAGAGAGACAATCTGTGACTTCATGATTGTTAAAAATATATTAAAACTCTAAAGATATCATTCTGATTATTTTGCCAACGATTGGAAGGAGTTTGGACCCCTCCCACCCTTGTGGTCACGCCCCAGACTTCAGAGAAATTGGCCTCACTAGCGTAATTTTCTTTCTAATTGAATTCACTTAAAACCACTTGCAATCTAGCCACCAGAAAGGGGGAAATCACAGATGCTTCGTGAGAGCGCTTCTGCTATATCAGTAGGTTCATACAATTTATGCCATAAATTCAGGATTACGTCGCCAACCCGTTGTTACATAAACCCGTAGGCACACCCAGAATCGCTACATAAAAAAACTGAAGCTTTTCAAAAAGAACAAGTCCACTTGTGCCGAATGGCAGACGGGATAAATGTGCTTATTCAAGTGGGTTCTAGATCTTTAATTTTCAAGTCTCAATACCTAATTTATTATTTTCGAAATCATTCCCTCGCAAAGTGAAGTTTACGTCACAACGTCTGCGACATGGCAATGATCTATTTTTTCAGCGTGAGAAGAACAGCCGAAGGTGTGCAGATAGTTTGACATAAGTGTTAACCCATGGTCACATTAAAAAAGACGTCTTCTTTCTCTGAATTTGAATTGACGTCTCTTTTAGTACAGAGAAGTGATTAAATTTAGCACACACTGAATAGAGTGATGCGCCTATTTCAGTGACAATTCTGGGGAGCTTATATCTGCAGGGGTGCTAATTCAAGCATATTTGGTACGAAATATCTGATGCTTGTTCTTGCAAGCTTATCGTTACGTTTTAGTCTTCATAATCGTTATTTCTTTTTAATTTTACTTAGGTAAGACTTGGTATCCCATAACAAACACATTATTACCTTAACAAAGTTAGTTCGTTAGTTAGTATAAAATTGCAACTCTCATAAAATCTCTGTTTATCCTCGTCATGGTCGAACCAAAACTTATGTTTGCTAGGTTAAATCATGCTGAAATAATTAAGTAATATTACAAGATGCTGTCTCGAATCTGCGTTTTAAAAGAAGAAACCGATCAATTAATTAAAATCCTCTATTATTATCTTATCAGTTACAAATTTGATTCAAAGGCTATTAATCAAGTATGCATTTCTTTAGCTTTCACAATTAACATGGATAAAAAAGGATCAAGAGGCCATCTATTCGTTTCATTGTAAACGCAGTAGATACCCACCACTGATCTCTAAAAAAACCCGGATCGAGCATCTTCCGTCTCAAAGTGAGGTCAGTCGTTGGACGGATTTTAGTCCCCACGAAAGAAAGCTTATAAACAGTGATACATAACATGGCGGAAATTCCCGCGCTATTTAACTTACGGGAACTTGTACTCATGACTACAATTTTTTGATGTTGGAAACGATGGGAAGCTCGATCCAGTCCTTTTTAGAGATCAGTGTTAACTACTCGCAAAAATTTCTATCTTGCTATATCTCTTTGCAAGCATCCACCATCAAGAAGATCACAATACGATTTCATGAGCTCACGACGTACTCGATTATCCTGTGCCCGGGGAGAATGGTTGGCTTTAGAATCAGCAAGGAATAGTTAATACATGCATGTATTTAATTTTAAATAAAAGTAACTCACCACAAAAATCATGTCAATCTCTCTTGTTGGTTTGTCTCTTTTATTCAGTCTAGGAAGGCCTCTTGGGATGGCTACCCTTTTTTGAAATGTAGACATGTAGGAACTCATACTTTGGCTTTCCAAGTTATTGAAGATCTTTGTTAGGGCATCTCTGACAAGAGCCTTTTGGTGCTTGTCGTTAAACATCATAATATCAGCTGTTTTATCACGCCATTTACTGCAACCTACAAAAAATACATATAGAGACATTATTGCCTTGTAGTACTCCTAAATGTTTCATTCAGACCACATCTTTACTTTCATCTGTCTTCTTAACATCTGTAAATGAAATCCTTCAATATACTCCTTCACTGTATCGCTTTATAAGCACCGTGATGCTAATAACAAGCTTGTAAACGAAAACGAGGCAGAGGAGGGGGTGTTAATAGAAGAGGGGGCGTTGATTGAAGGAGGCATTAATTGAAGAGGGAGCATTAATTGGAGAGGGCGTTAATTGAAGAGGAAGCCTTAATTGAATAGGGGCCTTAACTGAATTGGGAGCGTTAGTTTGAGGGGGCATTAACTGAAGAGGAATCCTTAATTGAGTAGGGGGCGTTAATGGAAGAGAAAGAGAGCGAGCGTTAAATGGAGGGACGTTAATTGAAGAGGAGGCGCTAATTGGAGAGAGCGTTAATTGCAGACGAAGCCTTAATTGAATAAGGGGCATTAATTGAAGAGAGAGCGTTAATTGAAGAGGAGTAGAAGTTAAAGAGAAATAGAGCTTGTCGTACCGACAAAGAGTAATGCATCAATTACTAAAAGGTGTCAACGTATAACCGATGACTAGTTTAGACCAAGAAAAACAGGTATTTTCACATGGAAATAAACATGGAAAAAGAAGCTAGGAAATGTATTCTAGGATTGTGGGTTTGGGACGAGAATAAATGGAAAGTTTAATAAAGATAAGACTTTTCTGTATACACATTTTGAGTTGTGGTATGGGTTAAAAAGTGCGGCGATAATCCTATGTAATAAGTTACCCTCTCTCCACCACTCTCTACTGATAGTAATGTTTGTATCCTCACATCTACGGCTATATCTTTACCTTCTCTATCATTATCTGTATTATTCCCTATACGTATATTTAAAAGCACTGTTACAGTGTAAAGGTTGAGTAGGTGTTTTGATGCATAGGGTCCTCGTATCAGGCGCCATCGCTAATCAAGATTAAACTCATTTTGTGATTGTAAATATCTTTCTGTGTATTTACCCATGAAAACAGAACTGAGGAAGCTTTACCATGATACATAAAAAATGGCGATATGAGACTTAAAATTGACTCCACATATCGCCGCTACATACACCCGCACTCTTTGGCGTATAAATTTCCAATTACTGAGTGAGTCGCTGGCATTGAACGTGATCCTATTGTTGATTCTAGAAAGTATGACAGTATCGGTTTTGTGTTCACAGATATCACTTGTTTTTCTGTTCATTCATTCAGTTATCGCTTGTCCTGCCACTGCTGGAAGATAGCCTCCACCGATGTGTGACCATGTGCCACTTGCATCCATTTACTGCCTCCCATCTCCTTAATGTTATATCTTCACCATCCCCCCGGCTGTCCTCTCACTCCCATCCTGTGTGACCATTCTGTTATTCTCTTGGCCCTGTATAGTCTATCGTCCCTTCATACTTTTCACTTTCTAAGTGACATCGTTCACAATTTTTTGACTTCTTATGATCTCATTCATGGTCACGCTTGGTATACATTGTTCTACTTTTCTCTGAACGCTTTCTAGTGAGCGTCTAGGTTACTTCACCTCCAGCAAACTCCACACAATCATTTTTAACAACAATAACAATCTGGGACAATCGTACCCGCAGTAACTTATTCGCAATTGTGGCGGCCTTACCAAACGGGTCTATTGATCACAGGATGTTAAAATGTGGTGTACCTACTACTGTGTAAATCGTGAAACTTACCATGCGTAAACAGCACACCCGCTCAATTGCATACAAAGTTTGACAATTACAACTCGCAGTACCATAATTTCAACAAGAGTAGGGACAGAGAAAGAAAACTGTGGCACAAAACAGATGTCAGATTTTGAATTTAAACTCATTGATGAAGCTGAGGGTGACAGAGGGAGTTTAGCACATGCTTATTACCTTAATCTTAAGGGCTTAAAGGAACAAGATTCACAAACCACATGATGCAAGGACATACAATTATCACGACTATGCTCTCGACCATTGGGTCTAAGGCCGAAATCTCACGACCGTTCGTTTCTAAAAATGGGGTTAGGTTTGGACTGCTCCTGTCATTCGGGTTGACCCTTAGAGATTTAAGACAGTACCGTGATGGCGCTTTGTCCCTTCTCACCATAGAGGAAACCTAATGTTCGGTAGGATTCTGAAGCAGGAAAGGGCTCACCAAATCGGTTAAAAAGCCAGATCAGCTTGACTCCTTGATAGGTGTATGTATAACCACGCAGAAAGCTACAGCTATATATACGAATAATGTAGAATTTGATGACAGGACGATGGAAATGATTGCTGATATACATTTGCCTTCCCTTGCGAACACTTCTGAACACCTTCTTTTGTCTGGTTTCTGTCTACATTCTCCCAAACACGTTCAAAACATCGGGTACCGTTAAAGTAACGGCAACACAGATCACTCACCTTCTTTAACCTTTCTGAACCAAAACTGCAGCAGGCGTCCATCTTGATGCGCCGTGTTTATTTGTGACTCTATGAAAATAAGGATAAATAAGACTCACAATTGTTTTCAAGCACAAAGTAAACGGGCTATACTCTTAGCAATCAAGATAATCTTCCAAGGGATCACAAGCCTAGAGGAAGTAATTTTTGTATGCCTGCTTTATGCATGTGTCTGTCCATGTCTGTCTATCTGTCTGTCTGAAGAGCAAGACATAACAGGTTTTATGCAAGCTAGAATAAGGAGTACACAAATCAGAGGATAACATTAAAAATTGCTTAGGACTGTTTACCAAATTGATTGATGTAAAGCAACAAGAAGAAGACGGGGGATAGTAAAAAGAGGGGAATAGGAGTTGAGTAAAAGAAGGGGACAGAAGAAATAAATGGAAGGAAAGAAACACGCGAAAAAGAAGAGGAAAGAAAAGAAGTTGACAAAAAGAAAGAAAGAGGCACGAAGGAACAAGGGGACAGAAAAGAAGTAGGTTCTTAGGACTCAAGAACTGTAAAAGAACAACGGCAAGGAGGTGAAACAAAACGCATGCAAATACCACAGATGGTTGGGAAGCTCATGAAGAAAAGAGAGAGAAATACAAGAAAAAGAAGCGGAGGCTATCGGTAAACGAAATAGGAACATAATGAACATGCAATCGTAAACTGTCGATCGGGGAAAGTAGCGCCCACGGCAAACAGCACGGAATGGGTTTCAGGCTGTAAGACAGACTGTAGTGTATTAAATAACTCGCTGAGAAAAGTTTTGTCGGCCACTGTCACGGCCATGCGTACTTCCTCCATTTTATGGGGAATCACAATGTTAGAGCACGTGGAAGTTTCTATACTTACCTATTTGGTACATCAATATTTTTAATGCTTTTAGTGACATATCGATGGACGATGATAAGTTGGCGAACACCGTAAACACGTGTTTCCTTGCAACTAAAAACTTCTCAATGCTCTGAATCACTTTTTTATATCTTAATACCAGATCACGCATCTCACCGCACGGGGTTTTCAAACCTATAACGAGAAGGTATACTTAAATAAATCTGATCCCCAAATAACGCTCAATTTAAAAAAGTTGTAATAGATATAAAAATTAAATCAAACTTGTTACAGTATTGTTAAATAATACATCCTGGTTAATTGAATTCGTGTCAGTTCTTTTTCAACTACAGATACATTTTCATTAGAAATAACGTAATAATACATGTTTGGTAATGCAAATTATTCTCTCGTCAATAGCAGAAAAACATTGACAGACAGGTTATAACAGATAAAACTATTATATAATGAAATCAGACGGCAAATCATGCCGAAACAAATTCTGTACTTAAAAGCATTTATTATTTCACACTCCTCAGTGTACAAATCTTGAGAATAGAATACTTATATCCAGCTGTGTGTTTAAAAGAGCCAATCAAAACTCAGGATGCCGGATTAGTGTTGTGTTTTAGACCAATCAATATGCTTTAGAATTTGGTAATTAACCGTTAAGGCTCAATGAAAAACAAATTCTTTCTGTCTGCAAAGCAATGGCTTCTTACTTTTATGTGAAAGTCAGATCTAGTCTTCCCTATAATAGGAAACCGTCTTAATTTTAAATGAGCTGATTCCACAACGGCCGAGCGAAAGTCAGATTTAGTCTTTCTTATGACATAAAAGCTCACACTGACATTTCTGTACGGGAAGGCACACGGTTGTCATCAGTGACGAGCCTGAATCCATAAGCGCTAGCGAGGGGAGGGGGTTCAAGAGGTGTTTCAGTAAAGCTCCAAGTTAGAAGGATATGAAACTAATAATATCACAGACACCATTCTGTCTTACCTGTAATAGTGGCCTCGTCTCTAGATGTTATTTTCCAACTAATGAATCCAAAGTAACCTTGAAAAAATTAACTATAGTGTTTTTCTGAAAAATAGTGCACGAAGGTTGGAGCAGCATCGGGGGAAGGGGTGGAAAGGCCTTCAAAATTTAATATTCTGCGAAGGTCTATTCGATACGTGAGTACAGGAAACCAAAAACTAACATGAGAGGAATGCATCAAATAGCCTACCCTGACGACGATCAGTAACATTCCTGGCCTGTCCATTTCCAGTGCGAGAATTCTCCATCTTCTTGTTATACACACCGTCGTTTAAAAAGCTCCAAGGTGAATTGTACTTGAGTTCATACAAGGACAACTTCAGATCCACTTTGTTATCTGTCTTAATTCTACGTTGATGTTGACGCTTTGTGACAATATTTTTCTTGTCGGGTGAGTTAAGTTGACTCCGTCTACCAATATCATAATTAGTTGAATTCATTAATTCTTTACTTTTGATGGATATCATTAGCCTTTCTCTGTCGATTTCATCGAGGCTTGACTTCACTCTCTCTAAAGAGTCTTTAACGATGCCAATCTTACTGTATCTATGAATGACGATTGAGTTAGCCATGCCTTGAACAAACCCTCCTATGATACAGACAGGGGTATTAAAGTGCATCTTGGTGCCTGATAAAACACATTCTATTCCGGCAGTCATGCATCCATTGTATCGGGAGCCTAGGGTACCCCAAAGCCTAATAGCTTTCACCGATACCACATCCGAGGATAGTTTCAACTCACTGACGTTGCTAAGGTTCATCAGACGTGGGATTGCATTTACTTCAAGTAGAACCGATTTCGCTTCTGCAACAAGATCTTTGACTTTTGAGACCATGGTAGTAGGAATCGGCAATCGTTGACTTCGTGTACTGATCGAATTAGGACGTACCTACGAAATATAAATTTTCATGAAATACTAGTAGCTTTCAAACTAACCCTTCAATTCCAGTACCTCCAATCCGAATAACATCGGAGGCCTAGTTGTAAATTACACCTTTACACTGCCGAGAACAGACATGGACCAGAAAAGGTTACCGTATTTTGTACCACAAATATGGAACTCAGTTTAATAACTGAGCTCAAGTTCACAAGCAATGCAAACACATTTAGATATAAGATATAAGAACTCTTTTTAAGATATCGGGAAGCAAGGAGACAACCTTTATCTGTTCTATAAGGCTCTAAGTGATTAAGGGCTTTAACAAAAGGCACGCGGGGGGAGAGGGGAGGAGGGTGCTGTACGTTTTATAATGACTCTTATAATTTCTATCATTAATTTACACATTTCTAAGGAGACTGTCGTGATGAGTGATCACGTTCCAAGACATGTATAACAGAGACCGTTATAGAAAAAGGCTAAATAAGGCTATGAAAATGAGATCTTTTCAATGTTATCCCTACTATTTTATAATTATAAGTGTTATTACTAGTGTTAGATTTTTATTAGTTTAATTTTGAGCCAAGCTATTGTAAATCTATAGCTTTGAAATCGATTTGATATTTATGGATGTATTTAATTATATTTTTTGTAATCTTTACAGAGCAAATAAATTCATACAAACCTAGATTAAATAAAAGTAATAGAGACATTTTTCATGTATCAAAAACTAAACCTGGGGCACATCAATGCATATTCTTGTCTATGCTTTATGAATAATCAGCACAAAGGCCAGTACTAACCGGTACGGATGCTCTTTTCTCCTGGTCAACAGCATTACGTTCGATCTTCCGCATTTCACATGAAGCTATGCAAAAAGGATCTTTCTTCGTGTGCTTGCACATATCCCAATCAAGGCAAGGAAACCACTGACCAATGATATCGAAGCACCGTTTCTTATTGGACAGCTCGGGAAAGCAAGCTATTGAAAGAGAACGCGTGGGACGATAATGTTCACTGAAAGCGATGAAATGACACGTAAGGTTGATATCTTGACATCGACAGCGTAACAACATGTTTAAGACTGGAAAGGAAAGTTCCTTCCTCAGCAAGAGAACTGATTAGGGGACGAGCTGACAATTCAAATGCAATTGCATCAAAGCAGTTGTTTATCGTATAAAAATAGATCAAATTTGGATACAGACGATGTAAAAATTAATTTGGAGATATCCGGAGCTATAAAAACCTACCTAGTATGAAGCACGATGGAGACCTTAGCCTTAAATAATGTAGTCATTAACAACAGTTTTGTGCCTTGAAAGAATGCAAGCTCTGCAGAACTTTCAAGTATATTGTTGGACACGTCAATTGCTGTAAATTATCAGGCTTTATAGTAACAAACACGCAACTTCAGATTGTCATGACTCAAATAGTGTTTGCCTCACTGAACTTCGAGACTCTTTACCATGTTAATTTCATCCATTGAGCTGACTCGGTAAAGTCAACGAACGGTGACGATGTTATAGTTGGGCAGACAATACTGCTTTGTTGACTTCATATTGACTTGTTAAAGGTGGAATGTAATTGATTAGTTTTTAGTTTGGTGTTATTGGAGTCGAGTTGTTGAAAGATAGATAATTTATGTTCAAAAATCGATAGTCCTTCGTTTCTGATATTTCTCGGATTGCAAAGCAGCTAGAGGCAAGAACTTCTAGACCTTTAGGGTATACACGGGTTTGACACAGATCCAATCTCTCATTTGTAGAAATGCCTTAAATTACATAATCTTGCCTTAATTTATTAGCAACCGAATTGATATTGAGAGCTAATCACTGAATGACCAGATGTTCATAAAACGTAGGCTACCACGGGGCAAGGAAATATTGTGCCAGAAGAGAATGATGCTTACATTGGGTCAATACGTCGTTGGACAGCTCAAAAACAATAGCCAGGAGCTTATTGAAAAGTATATGACCATTTGGAAGAACATACAACAACGACACAAACTTCACAAGAAATCGGAAACATAACGAATTTTTCTCGATGGTCGCATCGAACTACATAAATTGCACGAGTGGTTAATCCAGACAGCTTTAAATAAAGAGCAAGAAAAACAAACAGCAACTGCTACTATCTTTCTGATTTTAAGATTCAAGATACAACCAAACCGAGTCAATAATACTTCTGCACATTTCGACGATTTTCGTGTCATTTTCGACGAGTACATACCACCTTGAAGCAATGCGTGACGTAATAGCTATGAAAATGTTTAAATTATGGACAAAATACTCAATTTTCATGTTGCCCTTTTAGTAAGAACGTCAATGGCCAAAATTGAGAGTGTTTCGTTTTCCAAACAATGAGATATCAGCTCTCAAATTTTCTCTAACAAAACCTTATTATTTGATGCTGATTCCTAACGTAATGAACCAACGAATATTAACAGAGTTTTGACCAGAGATTTTTGAAGTTTAATCGCCTGTAATTTAAACAATATATACTCTACAGATCTGGTAATTTGCGAAACAGCCTATTCCAGGGTTGCCTTCAAATATCTGGAATCAAATCATACTATTTCAAAAACTTTCGATGTGTGACGTCATTGCTTTTTCAACATCATGTTGTATAACAAATTTAGTTACTATGGAAACAAATGTTTAAAGATCAAAGTATTAGTTCGAAACATATGAAAGTATTAAATACTTGTTTTCCTTGTATTTTTAATCTTAAAACCAGGAAGGAATATCATTCGTTGTTTGTTTGTTTGTTTGTTGTTTGTTGTTTTAGTGATACCCAGAACAGGTTTTCCTAGCAAATTGGGATCAACAGTGAATTTGCCTGTTTTGTCATATCCCCCTTGCATAATTATGCTAACCATATTACTCCTAAAACGTCCTATGGGTAAACTATCTATTAGATCTGTAAACGACCTGGAATTCTGAGAACGCCTTCATAGACCATCGAACAAATTACGCACAACTAAAATATCAGTTCCAAAGGATAAGCGATTTGAAAGTCAATGTCCAAGGGTAGGTTCTATGACCTCGTATAATCAGTGATCCAAATTTTCACTTTCTCAAAATCCCACGACCCAATTTGCTATTTTCGAGAAAAATACCAACTGATTTTGCAGAAAATGTTATGAAACGCTACATCATATAGCACTGGATCAAAATAGTAACAGGAGAAATAAAGCATCTGTATCATTTTAATAAGGGGGTCGGTTTTGAAATTCTGAAGGAATAAGAATAGAAAAATGTTCACGACCCTTGAAAAGAATCGTGTGGCTCCAATATGGGGACTGAAGCTGAGGTTACGAATTGCTTCTCTAGACTATTCAATAGCTAACTCCACCATATGAAAGCACCTTCAAATCGGTCCAATATAGAAACGCAGTTCTTATCTGGCATCATTTCACGCCCATATTTCAAACAAAAATTCAATGCGTAACCTCAGACCGTGCTATTTTCTATAGCTACTTACCAAATGGGCATTTCGAGTAACAACTCTGATGGGTTTCCTCAAGGCTTTTTACTACAGCGGCTTTTCTCTCGGCGCTTCTGTCCTTTTCCTTAATTGTGTTAAAGCTCACATTTTGCGAATACTCGGTAAGAGAATCAAGTAGAAATTTTGCTTTTTCTAGAACATCTTTTGCTTTGTCCTGAATGCTCTCTAATCGTGTTTTTACCTCTTTCAAAATTTGGATAACTTCAGTGGTAACGTTTGTGAAGTTCTTCATGGTTGTTGAGAACTAGGAAAAAACAAAACGCACTGCTTAACGCATAGCAGCATCACACATCGACATCAGAAAATATAAGAATGTATTTCAAAGAAACAAACAAAGAAACAGAATATGTACTCATTGGCCAAGAGCAGATGCAGAGATACAGAGAAGATCCAGAGAAGATCCAGAAAAGATCCAGAGAAGATCAAGAGAAGATGAGAGAAGATCCAGAGAAGATACAGAGAAGATACAGAGAAGATCAAGAGAAGATACAGAGAAGATACAGAGACGATACAGAGAAGATAAGAGAAGATACAGAGAAGATACAGAGAAGATACAGAGACGATACAGAGAAGATACAGAGAAGATGCAGAGAAGATACAGAGAAGATACAGAGAAGATTCAGAGAAGATGCAGAGAAGACACAGAGAAGATACAGAGAAGATACAGAGAAGATCCAGAGACGATACAGAGAATATACAGAGA
>JAAAKL020013186.1:0-12607 GCA_010016065.2 Carybdea cf. marsupialis auct. non (Linnaeus, 1758)
TAAACTCTGTGAACATTCTTTCAATCACCTTGAAAATTATTGGGGGCTATAGCCCCCCAGCCCCCCCAGTGGTTACGACACTGATTATTCAAACCATTGCTAACGGGAGGACAAGAAAGGGCAATAGTGTTTGTCATTTGCTTACAGATATTGTGATATAAACGTTGAAACTTTAATCGTAATTAAATTTACCAATTACATATTATTTGTTTAAACATCTCGCCCTTCATTACATTCTATTACATTCGATTTAGTGTGTTGGATAAAGGCAGATTCGTAGTCACCCATGTTGATCGTTTGCGTTTTATCAGTGCTACCAAACAGATATATAAAATGAAATGCCAGTTTATGACAGCTTTTCTTGACTGTTTTTTATCTTGACGAAACCATCGACTATTGTTGATAGGGAATAATCGGAATGGAAATTCCATGCAGCCAACAAATGGACTTTGAATTCATTCAGATTGAAAATATAATACGTGTTTAATGTTGAGTAAGCTTAAATGGAACCATGCCAAAACTGAGAGAATTGCGTATATTCTTTGACGGTGATTTAGCTAGTAGGAAGTGTCGTTGATGTAAAGCTCAATCAATCATCTATTCACCAACATGTGGTAAAGATTGTCTGCCCATATACGCCTGTCATAGTGACTTCCTTTCGTTCTACGAACTATGCATTGTACTCGTAATACTCTTATAGATAAGAAAACTAAATAATCGACTACGTATTTTCTAAATCTATCCCGGCACACTCAATCTACAATGAAAAAAACTCGGCCAAGCTGACACCTTCAGCACGTGGTGTTTTGTCTCATAATTTTTACCCATTGTCCTTCATACGAACGAGCAGTCTTTCAATTCTGTTCGCAAGAACTACCGAAGAAAGGGAGTAAAAGCAAGGAAAGATTTCAAGACTTGTGCACGCATTTTTAAACATCAGATAAAAGCATTGGAGCGCTGATCTGCATATCAATAGCCGCTTAGTGAAGATAGTCCGTCAACGACAAAGCTCCTTAGGTGAAATAACTATAATCTTGGTGATTCAACCATACATGCCCGAACACCTTTGCTGCTTGGATACTGCTAATCCATAACTCCCGAATCTATTGCATAACAATGATTTTAACAGACTTAAAAATTTCTGGAAAAGCATGTTTTAAAGAAACTTTTTGGTCATGGAGATATCTTCAAATGAGGACGTTCTTGGAATGGATTATCCTTAGACTTTCAGTTTAACAGAATATATGTGAGACGTGTGATCTTCATTGTCATACTCAAGGGTGTATTGTCGTACGATCCTGTGCTCTCGGTTAGAACAGTTGTTATGATCTAAGGACACCAGTCCAACTCAGTTGCATAAAATAACAAATAACGTGATCGTTGTTTGTTCAGATGTGTGCGTGATGTTGAAGGAGATAAGTATATTGGTAGCAATAAACTTATGATAACAATACTGCAACAAATACAATGATTGCTACTGCACTTTCATGCTCAATATATATATATTTAGCTCCAATCCTTGCAGCTGTTAGCAATCATGCAACGGACAATTTTGAGCTAACAGTGATGCAGGCACGCAGGCCGTGATAATGAGCAACTGTCCTTTTACTGCAAACAGTTTTTCAGCAGTATCTCTATGCACTTGTTTACGATAGACATGTATACTTATTTAACTTGGCCTATAAGTACAAAACAAATACTATTAATAAAAAACATACAGAGTTAAAGCATCATTAATGTGATACATGTATTCAAATTTAGAAAAGCCAATGTATATTTACACGAAAACAATGATATAAATTAGATGCAAAAAGGAACATTAAACGACACTGCTAAGAATCCTAGAAAAGTTCAAGAAAATCTCCAATTACCAAAAGGGACCTGCAGAGAAAAAAAAATTATTCTAATTTGCTGGCATGTGAACTTTTTTTATGGTTGTGAATGCCTTTTTTATAAATTGGAATCGTGATCGTGCTATTATCATTATAGCAATAATCAGCCGCAGCAACACAAATCCACTTGCCATCGTCATCATCGTCGTCATCATTATTATCAAACTCGCCACTATCGCTTTCGTTATCATCCAATCACAATGCTAGCTTTTGAATTTGTCACCAATGCTCATCATCTTCAGTCATGATGTCAAGTACAGATCTGAAATATGACTATATTTTGATATATACTAAAAATCATAGCTGTTTACCACTACAAAGCTCAGTCACTTATTCGAATCAGTTCATCGTTAAGGCTAGATTTCTGCACGTCGATGCTGATTAACTCTTCATTCTCTTGATGTCCCCTATTGGCGACGATGGCAATTTCAAACTTGTTGGCATGAAAGATCCAAAACCAGAAGGTGTACCTCGATTTTTCAATCTGTTTTGAATACCAATCGACTTTTCACAAAACACCCTTTTGATTCAACTCTACTGTGTTAAGCTGAACAAAACCTCAGTGTAGAAGTCGAACCTAAGGCTACGGAAGGACAGAGATTAGGTGTTCCTGCGGAGATAATTTTAGGAACGCTCTCTTATGTTCATCTATTTCTTAGTGATCGCTACGCGCAGGCAAGGAATTCATACAGCTTACTGATCTTCTGGTTAATTACGTAAGTTAGATTGTAGGGCAAAATTAAAAAGCGTGGTTGAATTTCAGAGCTCGCCGGTACACCGTCTTTGCATTGTTGACATTGTGCCTAGCTACATATACAGGGAGTGCGCAACAGAAGTGTTACTAAGGACATTGATGTTAAACATTCACTTAAATACTATTTCTGGATTCTCGGTGAATAGTATAAAAGAATAGGTCACATTGATGAAAAGGGCAAAAGTAATCCTTCGCCAACTGCAACTGGCCAGTAAGAACTCAGAAATATCATCCCTCCCAACGGATAACGCTGTTACCCCTCGGGACCAATTTAAGTTGATTCAAAGTGAGGCTCAACGGTCATACAAGGACCAAGTAAACAATCGTATTATCCAAAAACTCGTGGCGGCTTGTACACAAAACTACTGCAGTAAGTTCAAAATACGTTTTCCTTTAGAGTTACAATCGAAAGAACAAACTTTAAAATCATGGCTAGTACGAAGCTGTCGTTACTTGCAATGGTCCAACAATGATTGTGAGCCTCTCTTTTATTTAGTAGATTGAAAGTCGAATTTGGCGTATTTATCTTCGGAACACACACAACCCTTGAACATATTTATCCTTTTTCAGCATGTTTACAACAAACTAATAACAGCAAGTTTTGTTTTGGGGTAAGAACATACAGAATTTTACAGGCAACTTAGAATAACAACAGCAAAAAGTAGGGTTATATACAGCTTAAGGTACTGTAGCCGACAAGAAGGATGGATGTGGCCAATCACACAAATGTTACTGTGTAGCCTCCTGTGTCACATTTGTTGTTACCGTGTAGCCCCCTGTGTCATTAATTTAGAAATGCAGACAGATCATCTTTTCTTCTTACTCTTTCACAGGGTATGGACACAGTGTTCCAAAAACCGTTCGAGGAAAGATGTTCTGTATGATCTATGCAGCAATAGGAGTGCCTTTAAACCTGACTATGTTCCAAGCAATAGGCGAGAGGATGAATGCTATGCTTGGATACTGCCTTAGAAAATTCAAAAAGTGTTTGGGAATGAAAACTTCTGATGTGAGTATAGTTCAGTTAGTAGCTGTTGGGCTCATCGCCTGGACAGTTACACTTTGTGCAGGAGCAGCACTGTTTTCTGAGTACGAGGGATGGGGCTACATCGATAGTTTGTACTATTTTTTCATAACGCTGACAACAATAGGATTTGGAGATTATGTAGCTCTACAAGAGGTAAATCATCAGAGGACTAAAGACAGAAAGAGCATGTATATATCTCTGACAATGGTTATGATTTACGTGGGATTAACCATAGCTTCTTCAGTCATAAATCTACTTGTCATGCGCCTCATGGAACTGCAGCAACCCAAAAAGAAAAGACATAAATTAAGTGTCCAAAGTGGACCACGTTGTAGTCACTGTCAACATGGCGCAGATGCAAAGATAGAAGAGGACGGTGCAGGTGTTTTAGCAAACCAAAGTGTGATAATATTGAAAAACTTTGAAGAGGAATTGTCTTTTACATCCTATAAACAAGTTCATCAAAAAAGAGCATCAATATGAAACAACCAGATTGTAAAATGGTAAATGCATAATGAAACCACTGCAGACAAAAGATTTCAGGTTAGGCACCTGGATAGCAATTTCTGAAACATCCCTTCAGGCGGAAAAAGCTGCATTTCGGTCTTGATACGATTCGAGGGAGACCCTTTGCTTCTTTCTTCCAAAGACAGCGGTTACGAAGGTCAAAAGGTTTCGGTCAGGAATGACTGCATACCTTCAATTCTACACACAAAGGATCGACCAGCCCAAAGAAGCAACACCTTTCGGGGCCGTCAAGTCTGTTTAAGGTGAACTAATGCTGTCGAGGGACTAGGTTTGATATTGTCCCATTGCAAAGGCAAGAACCGACAAATAGCCTGCTGATGTCAATAATATCCATGGCAACCATAAAGGAACAGCGTATGCTCTGGAATTCTGACAAATCTTAACGATACTGAAAAAACATGTTTGTATGAGACAGTGAGGATTTTCTTTTCTCATCTTGACTTAATGACTTTTTTGTGCCCGACTACCATTCAAGGAGCTTGTAAGTTTCTAGATTATCACGCATGGATATCATGCCATTTCGTTTTAGTTAACTGTTTGAACTATTTTGTATTCTTATGACAATTTATTCGAGTTTGATAAATTTATTAGCCAAATGCATATACCCTACAAAGATGGTAACCTGTTTCCTATCTCAATAGCTACTCATATTCGGTGGAGGTGATAGATGAAATGTTACCGGGAGAGGGACATTTTTGCACAACAGTAAAAGCTCTTTCGAAGTGTAAGATTTCTATTTAGATGCAATTTTGGAGATACCATTAGCATTACGGTGTCATACCACAATGACAATTCTAGAGTGTCAATAGCAAATGCCCAGCATTTGATGTCTCAATATAATGTCGTAGTTGACTTCATAACGTGAGGAGTTTCGTTCATAAAACACTTTCCTACGGCAATATATAAAACTTCAACAAAACCCTCTCTTCTTCGGTTCGGAATGAACCGCCAGAAGTTTAAGATAGAACGGCTTTCTATAGACATTACAAGGCATACAAAGTTCAAACTGACGTGCTTTGGTCTTTCATTTCTGTGGCATTATTCAAATGTCGGAGCGAGAGAGGGGAAGAGGTAGAGGAAAAGAAATATTGAAACAGTAATATTAATTATGAAACATTTTCAAAGCACAAATTATTTTGAAGAACTGTACTACGGGTTCCATCTGAGACTCTGATATTCAAATACATACGTTCCCTATAGGGGAGAGACCCCTATACATATCCTTTATATAGCATTAAACGTATGTGTTTCGAGTTAATTAAAACATGCATGGCCTTCTACGTACTGCAAACAAAACACGATCTGATTCCCTGTATCATTTTATCTCCTTGTCAAGGTGGACATGAAAATGAATCTGGTAAATAATACCATTGTGGCTATGATTCGGAATAGGATGCTAGAGTCTACCTCTATAGCTTCTGGGAGTGTGTCTGTTTTGTATCAATATACTTCACCAGTATTCCTTTGGTATTATTTTCTGGTAACATTTGTAAAGTAGCTTTTCCTTGTAGGGGTCTCTATAAAGAATACTGTAGTTATTAACTGTGGCACACACATAACAGATTAGTGAGATGTAGAGAGAGGGAAAGGGCAACTTTTGACCTGCCTAACAAGTGTGTGGCCATGGTTTTCATGATGAGCGTTTAAATTAGCCCCTAGGATCAGGATGACATATGATAAAAATCAGACTTTAATCTTAAACTACGAAGACTTTAAACTACGAAATTGCGTCATGCGAATACAATTATGCACTGACAAGATATAGTGTAGCACCTTACAAATTGCTATAGGTTGCAAGCCTTTTATCCTTTCAAAATAATATGATCAAGGGAGACCTGCCCCATCGCACCACCTCACCCTTCAACAGTTAGCCGCCATTGGCTACTGAGTACACATCAGATGTGTAATGCTATGGTATTTAGTCTAGTTATTCTCTTCCTGCATTAAAGATGTAGGGAAGAGTTTGAAAGGTGTTGAGGTTTTCAGTCTTGAAGGGACATCGTTGACAAAACGAAGCTTGGGGACAATGTATACAGGGAGGTAGAGATGCATAAAAACATTCTTCAACTTCAAAATCAGCTATATAATGCTTTACAAGAGCTATTATCGTGTACTGTTAGAGGATATCAATCACCGAATTGTCTCCTCTGTCTATCTAATGAGGATGTCTAAGTCTTGTACTGCTCGCCTGCATCCTAAGATACCTGTCCAAAATTATTTGCAAGTTACTACTTAGTTGATGTTTATTTTATTGCAAGAAGATTTTACGGAAAGTTTAAATTATTTTATATTGTTCTTGTCAGCGGAGTATGTGAGGCCAGATGACATCTGCTCAAGCGAGAGGAGAATGAAACTTCCTTTTCATGTTGAATTTTTCTATGACGACCTTGACAAATTTAGTAGGCGTTTCCCTCTATATCCCTCAGATTGTTGTACCTTTCGTGTGTATTTGGACCTTCTTCAATGTACATCAGGCTCCCTGAAATGCGTTCCCCGTGCGTTTATTTTCATCTCCTAGCTTTAGATTGGTAGTTACTTTCATAGTCATTTCAAGGTTTTCAGTTGTTCTTAGGCTACGAGGAGGAGGACAAGACAATAAAGGACATGTTTCCAATTTAATCTCCAAAACAATATTATCCCTAACAATTAAAATGTCTCGTTATTTGCTTCCTTGACGTCGAAAGCTTGTTAGCAATGAAATGAGCATTTATTTATGGAGTGATTCAATGAGAATTTCTACCATCAGATGTTTGTGTATCATTAGCGAGGATTTATCATATGTGTTTATTGAGCGAATTAAGGCAGTTGAATTGGTGGCTTAGATACTTTGAGACTCCCTCCAAACTTATATGAAATTTTGCCTACAAGACGTTACTCTCGTCATAAGAATATGGTCATCATTACTATGATAGCCGATGAAAGAACTGACGTTTTATTGCTTATAGTTTACAAACTACTTTCCTGTGGTTCACATCATAGGCATCAATAATTCACCAAGAAAAATATACTGTATACCTATATGTGCGGATTGGGGGGAGGGGGGAGAGAAGGGTATCAGTAATGACCTATTCTCTTTTCTATCATATCTACTCACTTATCTACTACTTATATATATTGATTATTCATTTACATACTATTTTCGTGAAATGCGTTTAACTAAGAATCAGGGAACGTTGTCTGTCTATTATAATCATTATATTTAATTTTATCTGAAGCAAGTACCTTCACCCCCTTCCCCTCCAATTCGAGTAGGAGGCACTGCCACGTCCAAAAGCACTATATAATATGGAAAATTCTTTAGCCTCTTCATCTGTTAAACTCTGATCAGATTAACTTTTAAGGAAGACAAGCCTATTACCGCTGGACCGGAAAACCTTAAATAAAGGCAATGCTGTTGACACAACATTTTGAAGTAAGTGCCAAGGAAGAAACTTTAAGGCCAGTTATGACAACCATTACTTCTCAAAAATAAGGAAAGGTAAACTGAAGGATAGTGCATCTTGGGTTCCTTAAAGGTGACGATGATGCTATTGAACAGGGAGACATGTGATTCTTAGCATGTGACAGGATTAATATCTCATAGATCGACAGAATCAACTAGAATCCTTTTCAGTTGGGTAGATAAGGTTATAGTTATAGTATTACACTGTCGTGGTGGTAACTTTGTAGTTATAACGATGAGAAAACTATATAGCAAAGACTCCATAAGTGGCAGCAAAAGTTTTCTGTGGGTATGTTTTGTATCCGGAATAGCAATGTCAATGACACAGAATGCCATATTTCTTATCCAGTGGCACTATCAAGATCTCACATTGCCATGTCCATACTACATTTCATACATTTTACGTCACCTGAGGGTAAAATCTGCACCTTATAGTTGACATCTTAATACACAGCTGCGCTCCGGTGGACGCCACATCCCAGAAAATAATAGTTATCAAAAAGGACAATGAAAATGCGACCTTTAAAAATTTAAAGCATCTAAAATCTAAAATCAAATATGATATCTCATTAAAAGTGAGATTTAAAGTATTTTCGCTTTATTTTTGCTTAGGAAAACATCAATCCCCAGAGACAAGTCTAGATGCACCAAATTATGTGCATACATGGCCACTTTTGTCTAGTTCCTATTGCAAAGTTTCTGACTGCAGCTCTTCATTTTTCTTTATCTTATCTGGCTCAGGTAAACATCCCGCTTATCATTTGATAGCTTGTGACTAAAAAAAATGTCCTCTACCACATGCTGATACCCATTAACTAGATAAATGATATGACGTTAAAAAGAGAAGTAACGGTGAAGACATCGGAGAAGTTGGTAATAGGGTAAAGCGTCAGGGCAGCGTATTTCAGTTTGGATGAGTCTATCAAACAACATTTAATAAAAGACAATAGTTGCAAAAGAGGATAAGTAGATCTCTGTAAAATTGAAGAATAGTTTTATATTGATTTAAAACTAACTTTCTCATTCTTTTGCTTTGGCGCTACATCAGTTCTTCGCCCTTTACATCAGAATTTGAGAACTTCCTTTTTAAGCCCATAAAAGTGCGCACTACTCCAAAGCAGCTAGTTTCTATGATTTTAACCAGTACAATTTATGCCTTTTAGCATCCTCCAGAACGTACTCTTTCTGATTTAAGATTTATTTTTCTGGGTTTATTTCAATGACCATCGGTCATATATCAGATACTCAAGCTATAACCCGCCTTCGCTCATCAGTGTCAATGGCCTTCAGCACTATATGCCGCCTTTCCCTTGTAAACGTCTGAAAAGCCGTATATAACTGTGCTATGGCTATGGCTACCTGTATAATACGAAGTTAAGAAACTATAATTAGAAACGTTTTGGAAATTTTGAAGGGGTTCAACTAAGGGGAAATCCTCTTAAAAATTGGATGTATGCTAAATCGCTTTTCAGACAATAAGATTTAATTAGCAACGGCGCTGTAGTCCAGTATATGCTGTATAAGTACTTATCACGTGGTTTTAACCTCAGACCTCCCTTAAAGACCCTCCCTTTCACATCGAGGCATCTCCTTTGTGGAACCTCATTAACCCTTTGATTCGCGAATGCAAACCAGGTTCACAATAAAATCCAATGAACGGAGGTAGTTGTATAAGGTAATAGAAGCAATATTTGTCATAACGTAAGGCAACCTCAATGTAAAGTAATACAGACTTTCCAAAGATTACTTCCTGAGGAGGATGAGAATCCCTAATAGGATCTCAGAGCCATTTAAAACACTATCATTCAAAGGCAAGGTTTCAGCTCCTTAACGAGTACAAGCATCTATGAGTCAGGGTCTCCCTGTTCCTATTGTATGACACAACGTTCTCATCGATAATCACTTTACGGTATTTTTTCAATGTAAGTAATTACCAATATGATTTATTTGTATACCTGTCACTTCCAGTTTCGCAGTTAGTTTCAATACCAAACTCAAGTTGATGTTGTTATATGATACCATATTGTGTATTCTGATGCACTCATTCCAGTCTTGACTTCCTATTCAATGGGACGTTGTTTATGAATTGAAGTTTTTAAACGATGCCATGGATAATTGACAACGTAAGACAACAGTAGAACAAGGAAGAAATACTGTGATGCACAGCCTGGAAAGAGCCGTTTTAGGGTATTTTTGTAACTTTTAATAGTTAGGCCTGCCATTGCCAGGTATAACTGGAATAGAAAGATACATTTATGTGAAAACATTTGTGTTTCTGTCTTGTTATTCTCGGGGACGCTTTTGAAACTTCAAAGCTCTTTAAACTCCTAAAACGCGTCAAGTTACTTGAGCCTATTACTACAAGGTTATAAGCCACTTACAATTCAAATCATCCCCTGAATGATTGTGTGTGGTGTTGACGGGAGTTTTCATGTGACCTGTCCGTCAACCCATATTTGAGGCAAGGCAAAACTACTGTTGGATCCTCCAGTACTTAAAGGAAGATGATTCTTGCAGTCGCATTCCTTGGGTATTGCATGGATTTACAACCTCATGCAAGATGACAGGACCTTGAAAAAAGCAGATTACAATGGCAGTTTATCTGCGTGATTCCCTGATGGGCACCATTATACTTTGGCGCGTAACATTTTATCGATGTATATCTAACGTAACGTGACAAAAGGTCAGTCATCAACAGCCAGGAGCACCGTGATATTATTACTTCATCATGTCAAAACATCAGGGTGCGCAGACTCCTCCCTCCTACTATTTCCTGAAAGCCAGCACAATTGCACAGGTCAAAATCCAAGTTGCAAGCTTTATCCTATTTGCATTGCGTAGTATGATCAAACAAAAAGGCGTAGTTTTTGTTAGGCTTACTTTTCGGGTTTATTTTTTTGAAACAGATTGTGGGATGTGCTAAAAACACAACAAGCAAAGAAAACAACTTGAGGCGTTGTAAATTGTTAAACAGCAGAAAGTATCACGTAAAACAAAGTTACATACACTTTTGGAAGACATGACGGTCTAAAATTGTGTTTACGGGAGTCGACTTACTTAAGCGAAGATCTTAAGTAGTAAGCGGCCTCATTGAAGATATTTAATTTTAAACACAGGTCGGCTCAGCTAATAAATTGGAATATGTCAAGAAAGTAGATGTAATTTTCCCTCCATTGCTTAATTTTGGCTAGTATCTTTATGAATATCTGGCAAGCTTCGCACGAATTAGCTTGCTTATGTGTTGTATTTGTTCCAATTTATATTTTGATTATAAAATTTGCAGAGCTGATTTGAACTGTCTGTTTGGCATTTTTGAGTATTTGTGGTTTATAAAATCCTCTGTTATCCTCTGTGTAAGACTCTGGCCAATTTAGGAAACCAATAGAGGGTTCACTTACGGCCTGCAGTTAAAATTCACTTAGTCATTTAAAAAGATGCTTCATTTTCTTTGCTGCTTCATATTCACAAAAACGTGGGCTCGACAGGGATGTATAGCATCTTCAGAACTTTTTGTAATTGCAGGAAATGCCTCGTAGGAGAATTAGAAGATTGAAATGGGATATCCACAGGTGGTCAAAGCATCAACAACAAAGGTGACAAGGCTTTGATATCAGACTCAGTGGAAAAGCATGGTAGCAGAGGAAAGATTTTCCAGATTATCGCTATTTCATATTTTCAGTTCAGAGTAATTGGTGCACTTCTCCTCTTCTTTCCTATCAATACGAGTATCAAAAGGGCACGATGGGTCAGTCAGTAAGCATTTCTTGGCATGCTTGTCAACTACTGTAATATCAGGTCTGTTATGCTCCAGTCTTTTGTCAGTTTGTATGGAAAAATCTCATAAAATCTTACAATGTTCTGATTCTAGCACTTTTTCTGGCGTGTTAGTGTACCATTATCACCTATGCCCAATACCCATTTCTCACAAAGCTTCCAATCAATCATTTTAGCAACGTTTTCATGTCTCACCTTCTTGTAGTCACTTTCATCTAACTTTGAACATTCAGACACAATATGTGCAACTGCTTCATCTGCCAAGCCACAAACTCTGACGAGAGATTCAATATCTTTATCGTGCACATTCATCCTCATATTCCTGGTGGACAATGCCTGGTCCTGAGCTGCTATGATCGTGCTTTCTGTTTCTTTCTTCATGTAGCTCTTCTTTAGCCAGTCCCATGATCCCTCTCCTTTGACATTCTCTGTAGATTTTCAAAACTGGCCATGTAATCCTTTACCCTCGTACTTTTCTTCATGCTCCTTTTTTACGTCTTCCTTGCTCCTCCTATTCTTATTCTGACTCCCACATTGGCATACTTCTTTCAATACTTTCTCATCAGATGTACTCATGCACTTTTCAAGGCTGTTAAATTCCACCATCACACAATCTTCCACACGTATTAAGCCTCTCCCACCATCAGATCTCTTCATATACACTTTGTCAACATCAGCTTTCCGGTGATGCGCGCCATAAATGGTCATCAATTTTCTTCTTTTTCTATCCACCTCTTCTAATTCAACTTTCGTCCATTTGATGATTCCCGCACCATATCTTGCTTCAGCAGCTGCTCTGGAATAAATGGCTCAAATTACATTTCCTCCATTGAGTTTTGACATGAGTATTTTCCTCACTTTCCTGATGTATTCTTTCTTTGTTTGGTCTTTCATTTCTTTGTGCTTCCAAAATTCCGAGATACTTGTACCCACCTTTTTCAATATTCATCAACATCTTACCATCTGGCATAGGTATTCCTTCGCTGGCGACTATCTTTTCTCGTTTCATGGTTAACACCCCCGCACTTAGACAATCCAAACTCCATTTTTTCATCATCAGAGAAGACTCTTACTGTATTCACTAACCTGTCAATCTGATCGTTTATTTTTCGCAAACAGTTTTACGTCGTCCATTAACATCAAATGGTTAACTTTTACACCTCCTTTTTTGACTTCATAGAATATCTTGG
>JAAAKL020013187.1:0-12607 GCA_010016065.2 Carybdea cf. marsupialis auct. non (Linnaeus, 1758)
CTTTTCCCATGCCTGGGGGTTGGATGCCTCCTGATCATGACACCGTCTTGTAGTTTGTTGTCTCTACGTGTCACAGTCTTAGATGTGCGCAGGAGTCAGACTCAGGTTCTTCAGGTGATGTCCAACATGGTCATCTTCTTCTGTCAAGCATCTTCTTGAATATGTTGGATGTGGCCATACCATCTTAGCCTGTTTGTTCACAGGGCCACATTGAAAATTGACACAGCTATGTTAATAAAATTTTACTCTAACTGTCATTATTTTTTACTTAACCATGCAACAAGGAGACGGGACAGAGGGCAACCAATTTATTTCCTGTTTTTATAGCCATTAAACGTATCTGTAAACTGTGATATTACATGTATAATTCAATACACTAATGCATTTATTTTGCATTTTTTTAAAATAGGAGCAATGCCCAAACTTGTATTAAGTTAGCTACTCAAAATTTCATCTGACGTAACTCAGATAAGAATGATATTACTTGTTGTTTTCTTTAATTAAAATTCTGAACATAATATTTTAAGAGTTGACTTAAAGCCTTTGGTGTCCAAGAGGATAATGTAAGACATTAGAATGCATATGAATCTTGGCGGAAATACATTGATGCCAAATTGAGAAACCTTGTCATCAGAGTTTCACATCTATAGATTTGTGTACTATCACTGTTTTCAAAAGTCAATTGCCAGTACACACATACATGTCTACATGTGTGTATTAATTGCCGATTTTGGCAATTATTAGCCCTAATTAGTGTTAACAAAATCGTGTGCTTCTTGCATTTAACAATAGCTAACTTTTCGCATTTTTAGTGTATTTTTTTGAGGAGCATTTGATTTGAGCATTACATTTTTAGTTGATTATATGAAAAAGGCAATCTTGTATAGAATAAGTTATAAAGGAAGAAGTGAATGAATGTACCTTGCATGTCCACTGATTGTCATTATGTTTGAGGTTATTGAGCATCATCACAGACTTGGGCACGAGTGGGAACATGGTGAACTTAGCTGAATATGTATATACAAATAGGAATAAAGAACATTGTTTTTCATCATAAAGATTCTGTCATTGCTGTGATGAGAAGATATCTTTTGTGTTCATGAGCCCTTAGCTGCATCATTAATCAGCTATGATCTGCTGCTCCAGTTTTTTGTTTTGATTCATAATAATAGTCCAAGGCAGTCTTATGGATTTAATTCACACTCCTTGTAATCTGATTTCCATCCTTAAGGTTCTCGCAGTATGGTACCAAACTAGCTGGTCATCTTATGACACAAAATGGGTTCAACAAAGAGACTATTACGAAGCTGAAGACGTTAGAAGTTACATTTAGTACAAGTAGAAAAAGTAAGTTAAAGTAGCCATTTGTATATATATGTTCTCAATACACAGGGTATCATTATGAGGGGTGTGTGTGATAAACTGGGGATATGAATTTTTCTTGATAATTGATAAACACTGATTAAGACGATTGGGTTTATAAGTGAAAGGTTTTGCTATAATTATGTTGGAATGGTGGAATATACAGCCGGAATGTACGTATATGCTTTTTTTTAGTTTTATGCCATTTTCTCAATGAGAAGGTAGAAATGTATACGAAAAAGTGGTTGTATATTTTGTGGGACGATAACTGGCTGGGGTAGGGTTTACTAGGCACTTGAGAGCATTGTATGTTTTCAATTTGAATGAAAAATATGAACCACCATTGTTTGGTGAATTGATTTAAACTTTTAACATGATAGCCTTAGCATCATTTGGCTGAGATGGCCCCGTTCATATTCTTGGTGATACCCATTTGTAAGACCCCTTTGTGAGAATTTTAAAGTTCTAATTCGAATGAAAAGTATAAATCACAAAGAAAGCACTAACCAAAGAGTTAGATGTGACTTTTTGTACTTCTGTTATGGTGATAGCAAGTTCTGTTTTTTCTTTACCAGCATTCCGCCTTGGTAAGTTTCTTGATATGCTTCATGGTGCAATAAAGGGCTACCAGGTTGGAGATCCAGTTATTCGAGCGTGCATCGTAATTGCTCGTCTTTGTCGAACCATTTATTTCTTCTATGACATGCTTAATTGGGCTACGAGGGTTACACTACTCAAGGGCAGCTCGAAGGAATGGGCACGAAGAGCTGCGCCATTTTGGCTAGTTGCAATCCTGGTCTCCTTACTGAGGGACTTGTACGAAACCATATCCTACCTGCAACGAGTCAGTGCAAAGAAAAATAGTACTGCATCGGTAACAGCTCTTCAATATCGACCAGACCTTGTGGTGGATACGGTCAAAAATCTGAGCGATGTTTCAATTCCGTTGAACTTAATGGGAACACTTAACATAACCCAAGGGACAGTCGGTCTTCTAGGATTAATATCATCAACGTGTGGCCTTCTTGCCATTGCATCACCGAGTCATAAACTGACACCAATGTAAGTGACTTTGACGGGTTTCTTTGCCCGAATTCAGCGATACATCGTAACAGCTGTGGTTCAGTCATGATTTATTTGGAAATGTCTATAATTATGTAAACATGTAAGAATAGTAGCAGTGTTTCCCAACTGTGTCCCACTTTCTCAAACGAGGCAATTAAACCTCTATTACAATGGAGCCGTACTACTCTGTTGTCAATAGATGTAAATTTTTCTCGTTTTACCCACAGCAGCATTGTGCTAATATTCGCCCGCTCGTATTCGTGAGCAGAGGCGCCGATTCATAAGTTGGCTGTTTTGAGTGGGTCAAATCAAATTGTTCGACCGAAGTCGAGGGCGACCCGAACCCTCCCTTTTTACTAAAGATTCCGGCAGTGTGTTCCTTATTCACTTTAATACTTGCGTGGCGTTTACAGTTTACTTGGCATGGACCGTTTTCTTGCAAGGTGAGAGTAATCTTCACGCAGAAATAGAGTTTCGTCGGGTAAGTTGACGAGCGTAGCTTGGCAACGTAGTAAGCTGGAATTTTAAGGTTGAAGACGTATGGATAATAGACGTGTCGACGGTGATCTATAACGTATTAACATAACGGTCCCACTCGTAGTGCATTCCAGTTAATTAGCTGATGCGAACTTTACTTTGGTAAGGTGTCCCCTTTCCCGCTGTACGAATACGTACAATGTTTAGGTGTCACTCTACACCAGTGATGGTTATAGGGTATGCGAACAGGGCGGTAGCCCAGGGCCCCGCGCTTTCACCTCAGAACAATTTTTACGTCGATTTCTCTATTTTCAAAAAGCTTTTTCAGTAATATGAGAAAGGATCAGGAATCACAATTAACCACACAAATAGAACCAGATATTGACAATAATACTTTTCTTTAACAGGGCCCCTTGTTGGAGAAGTGCCCAGGGCCCCACACGTCGGAAAACCGCCCCCTGCTCTACTCCTCACATGGAGAGCAATTTTGGTAAAGCTTGATAGTTGAACGAGCTTTTCCTACTTATGCTATTCATGTTGTATCCTCACCCCAAAGTTTCATTGCCCCTCAAGCTTTTAAATATCCTCTGAATTTGTATACTTGACGGGCAAGTGTTAGGTCCCCCAAAGTCTCACTGACTTAAGGTTGGGAAACACTATGTGTTTCTAAAAAAAGAATTGACAAATATGCTGATGGAAACTTGAAGAAATTTAAAACAAGGAAAATTGAACTAAACAGTAATTGTGTTGGAGAGAGACAACCTTTCTCAATTTTTCCTGGCTGCTCCTCCGATTTTTCAACAGGTAAGGAGATTGCTTAGTTATATTAGATTGACATGAAATATACAGTGGGACTGGTTGTCGCAATGGAAAAATCAAAATACATCATTGCTTAGGAGAAAGACAAAAAATAGCTGGATTTTTACTGGTTGGACACTTAAATCTGGGCCTCATCTTAATTTTCGCCAGATAAAGACATTGCTTAGGTAATATTTAATGGACATATAATACACATTGGAACAGGATGTTGTGGTTGAAGCAATATGGACTTTAGGATCCTCGTGAAAGTTTCAGAATATGTATATGCATATGTATTTTACAAGCAAGGCTAGAAGGAAAATTGGGCGATGTGTCGACTATTTTCGAGTGCTGTAAATAGTTAAGTTGGATTTGATATCCTGTAGAAAATTTTACGCCATGATAACTAAGTAAATTGAGACAACTGAAATGAGAGAAGGGAGGTATTTGGCTGGTGATTCTTATCATTGGTACAGAGTAAAGATGGCCGATTGCAAAATTGAAACATTGTCGTTAAAGTTATAATTTGTATTCGTTGAGAGTACTGTTTGAATAGACTTGTCTACGGAATATGTGAATCCAAGTACCATCTGTTAGACATAAAGAGTAACGAAACGTAGGTGTATAGCGTTTAAGTGGCTTATCCCAGAATCTTCAGCAATGCCATCAAATGTTAGAGTAATGTAACACAAAGAATTGTAGTCCAGTTCACTTTCAACGCTAATGCACTGACTTTCCAAAGACGTGATGTACCACAAAGTATAACTTAGACAACGTTTACGCATGTTCTGTTAATCGTGTTGATGGGACCAATTGCATAGATATACGTGCTCGTCTTGTGGGACACCGAGTGCGATATCTATTGTCGAAGGGATTTCCAGAATAGGTTCTTTGTTAGAAAGCTTTCTAACGACTTCCAAGTTCAGTATCGAATGAGACAGTGGGTGTACAGAAGACGCCGATTTGTTATGGTTATTTTTTGATATACTCAAGTTGCCGAAAGTCTTTATCAGCGCTCTTGTTTTACCAAATTTAACGGAGCTTAAAACAGGCAACCATAACTATGTTAATACTTTCACCCAGATATGTGTAACCGTAGTTTTTAACGGCTGTTGCCATAAATACCAAGGTAAAACGAGTTACCAAGGGAAATGGTACCATGTTGAATGTACCCTTTGTGTTACTGCCTCGTTATTAGCTAAGGTATTCATAGTCTTTTTGCCTTGTTACTTGGACCTTCTATCGAGGTGAACGTGCTTATGGTGTGTGACCCAAGTGCTGGACCTAATTTTACCACCTCTAATTTTAGTGGAAACATAAAAATGAACAGAGGGTACCATGACATCAACCTATCTAAAAATTTTGTTTTCTAAAAAGGTCTGAGGTAAATGCCCACTTGATGTGACAGTTATAACCGACTCTGATCAGAATTCAGCAACGTTCCTGCTGAGATTTATTGAATTGTCTAATGTGATAATGTCTCTAGGCGGAAAAATATAAGTTAAATTTAACGTGGTGCTACTTCTTTGTGATAATGCCTTTACCTTTGTATCTCTAACAGTAGCTATTTTATTGACCTCAGTGAAATTTAGTGACGGTTTTGAAGGGGGCGGGGCCCTGGGCCGAACTAGGTTGCGGGGACCTATGACGTCATGCATTGCAAAGACGTTCAGACATGATCGTGCTGCGGAAGTTTCAGAGACATTTATTCCTTCCAATTGATACAGTTTCGAGTTTTCACTTACTTCCATGAGATTAATATGGGCAGTCAGACACATCCTTTTTTCTTAGCATTGAGACGCGGGGCCCCACTGGTCAGAATGCAGGTTGGTTACCGGCATTTGTATCTCCAATAGTGGACTATATTTCATCGTTAATGTCTCCTCTATTTTGTCTACTTTGAGTTATTCATACATACGAATGAACGTCAAGGAGTGTTGCCTTATGGGCAGCTTGAGACGGACTTCGTTGAGTATCTAGATATCTAGAAGAAGAATGACCCGTTGTGTTGATCTGTCCTGTTTTTTGCTTCATGAAATTAGGTAGCATATCACTACCAGAACGAATTTGAGAGTGAGATTGTCTTCTGCTCTTGAGGGCTTTAAGTGCACTGTAATTTTACCGAACTATCTGTTCGTACTGTCAATGAGAGAGAGAGAGAGCGCATGGTTGGGACGTCGTTTGAAAAGTACATGAGCTCTATTTATTAAGAACGTTTAGGCTGCTACGTTATTCATTGTCAGGAATATGATTTTTTATGTGCTGCGCGAAGACTTAATTCAAGAAAAAGAAAACGCCATGCACACACCGACACTTGCATTGATTTGCAAGACGTTTGAAATTGAGTCTGGTGAATTACATTGACAGTGAATTGCGCCCTCAGCCGCTCCGTATTTAAAAGTAGCACAACGAAAAGACATTGATCATGTAGTCCTAAGGAAAGAAAAAAGGTCAGTGGAGGTATTACTGGTTTTGAAGAGGATGATCTGGTGTAATGCATACCAAAATGATAGTATTTGTTACTTCACCAAGTACAGCATTGTTTGTGAAGACATGACAGGTATAGCACAACTTGTGATGATTGAAAGTCCTTACTTTACTCAGAGATATTTATATAATTTGAAGAAGTATAGTCATAGCGGTAGAGTGTCAGACTCACAATCAGAGCGTCGTGAGTTCTAACCGACCCTGAGTTTGTCTGCCACGATCCCGGAGGTACTGTGCTCTGTCATCTGCTCTCGTGAAGTGGAGAACTATGTTTCGAGAGATAGGACAGAGAGGGGACTGCAAACATTAGGAGCATGTATAACATTGTTGGAAGGAGGAAAATAACCCCGTTCCTAGTAGTGGCTTCGGCCTTTAGCAGGGTGAAATAATTTTTAAAATAGTCGAGTCAATGCCTTGGGCAACATGTTTCAAAGTGTTAGTATTTGAAGTGTGCATGGGAAAAGAGAGAACATGATTGATTTTAGTAAAATGTGGTTGGAACTCGACACCCAGGTTCTATAACCAATGTTAGTTAGGTATGGAATTTTTGTGATGTAATGGGAATGTACGGCATATGGATTCTAATGCAGTCTATGCCGCTAATGGTACAGTTTAGAAATATACCTGTAAAGATGCTAGTAAAATAGTAAATCGATAACATCTTTGAAGTTGGTTAAGTGAACATCACAGTACTAATAATGCATGTTGTAGGAAGTTTAAGATCAGATGTTCTTAAGGATTTGAGCATTTGAACGGAGATTCAATAATGTACACTTCTGTAGCTATTAGGTAGTCGATGTGGTCTTCTGTGAGTTGGTGCTCTTGGGTCTTTAATACAAACACCTCGCTTTTTAGTTTCCATTCAAGACAGTGAGAGTTACTGCAGCCCCACCCCTGTGTATTAATATTTTTGTGAAAGTTTCTGACTGCATTTTTGAAAGAAGGGGCAATTCCCTTTAAATTTCGTAACTTTGTAACAAGTCGTAATCTTTTCAAAGCGAACTTTGGTACCTGTTTATATTGCATTTATTGGAGGATTTATCTTGATTATATCGTTAGATCTTATCAGCATCTGTCCAACCACCCATGCTTTTCCACCCATTCTTTTGTGAAATTTTTGGGAAATTTTACGCCCGTGCTATTCCAATCTGTGTATTCGAAACCCAAGAAATCTTGCTTGGGCGTTATTAATTTCTAGATGTATTTTGTAATTAACCGTCACATAACAGGTAAAAGTGATCAGATCAAATCTGTTTCTCTTGCTGAAGTAATGTATAGTTTTATTATTGTAAACATTTATGTTAATCTGCCATGGACAGTCGATTTGCAACACTGTAGCATGAAAGTCTGTAAGACTGCCACAATATTACCGGTGTTTGAAAATTGCCATGTCATTTATTTTGATGATGCCTTTAGTAAGATACTGGCGCTAGAAAGCTTTTGTTGCATTTACTAAATGTTGATTATGCTTTTTATAGACCTACTATTTGCTGCTCCCCCTCCCTTATTAGTTTGTTCATGTCAGGGCGATCTTAATAACCGGTTAAAGTGTGCCCCCATTGGTCAGAAATATTTGGATATTTTGTTTATTTTGTTTCAAGGAATCGAACTGCCATGTTGGTTTTAGTCTCAGGTACAGTTTTCCGTAGTTATACATGATTCTTTAACGAGCTTTTGCCAGAAGGAGGCAATTTTTGACGTCATAAGGAACAGATCTGACGTCTTAAGAAACAGGGAAGTTCACTTGTTGATGCTGAAAAATTCAATGCGAGGCAAACATGGCGGGCAGTGCAGTTTTGAGCTCTTTTACACCGTTTTACGGGAAGTACACTCAACGTACGGCAAAAGGAATAAACGGAGGCTTTTCAGGTCGGTACAATAAACAAAATATCAAAACATTTCTGACCACTGGAGGTACACTTTTAAGATCGCCCCGTTTCATGTACATGGATAATGTAAGGACGTGTTGAAAGCGCACTAGAGGTATCGAATATATGTCACCCCCAGTATGTTAGCCCATGCGCCACTCATTCGTGGTATTTGCTGTACCAACTGAGCCCTGAGACCCTGATGCTAGTGTAGTCTTATTTCTCTAGTCACTACACAAGCTCCTAATCCAATGCCGTTGGAGATCGGCGTCACGCTGTTGTCAATTTAGGTGCAACATCTGTGCACCATGTAATCCCACTGTTGACATTTTTTATTTCTCTAGTATCGTTTGAAAACTTTTCCGTTGAAGTTCTGCTTTCTCTGGTGATTATGTAGATATTCTTCGAGCATAGGATTCACGCGTAGTGCTCTTCAGGGATCTAAATTTGAATTCACAGTCTTTACGTTAGCCATCATTCCTCGATGGAAACCGCAAAGCCTCCACTCCTCTATCAACCCTATCTCCACGATGTCCGCAAACTTTGCCCCCGAAATACAGGGATATTACTATAGTACAATGTTGCCTATAGTACATTTACGCTATTCGACTCGGAAAGCCAGCGCTTGTATACTCGGATTAACAGGGGTATACAGGAACAGTGTGTTCATAACCGACACTACCCTCGGTATTCACAAGCCTTGAAGATTTTACGTGCTTTTGAGAGTTTAACGGGTCTGTATTTGTTGTTTAGACCTCATCAGTTCTCCTGGTCACTCTTCTTTTTAGACCAATTGATGTCATGTGTTCTACTTCCATCAAGTAGGCCCCGTTTACATTATGCCGTTTTCACATGAACAAAAGCACAATTATCATCTTACGGAATCCAGCATGAAAAGCTTCCGTTTTCAGGTGTTTACATCATAGAGGTTAATAAACACCTTTTATTTACCTCAATGGTTTTCATTGAGACGACTGATACCGTTTTCAGATGATTCCGTTTTCAAAAGCGTCTTCATTTGATGCCGGTTAGGAAAACGTTTCATTGTAAACGCGAGGCCAATCCGGCATCATTTTGTTCCGTTTTCGTATGAAAACGGCGTAACGTAAACGGGGCCTTACATAGCTTGATGGTTGCGTATTTATTTCCGTGACACAGCAACGTAGATACCTGTGGTTGCCAGGCCTGCAGTTCTCTTGTTTTCTGAGAAGATGATTTAAAATGATGAGTTCAAAAAGATACCAGAGAAATAGAGAAGCAAGTCAGCAACGGCATTCGAACATGGGTTGCCCACCGACCATCGATCAATCGAGGGATGGCTGCTGAACTTTTGATTGTCTCTAAGCAAAACGATCTTCGTGTGCCTCGTTTTCATGACAGTAATCGATTACCTCGATTTTAGGACGATGTTCGATTCTCTAACCTTCATATGATGATCCATCAGAAGTCAGAGTCAACAGTGATCGAATGTCACATGACCATCTGAATGTCTGCGATGTGCGATTGTCTGCTGTGGTCGAAGTTTATTATTTTGCTTATCTTGAACGCATGGTTTAATATCAAGGAAGACGCAAAGCCGCGTGAAATTATCCACGTGCGAGCATTAGAGCTCCATCCTTGAAGCAGCCAAAACTTGGAGGGGTGGAGAAGGTTATTTCTGCTAATAGGGATACTTTCTTTTAAAAAGGAAATACTCCCCGCGCCTTTTTAGCTAAGTGAAGGAAAGGAAAATAATAGTAATAGAAATATTTCAGAAACAATAATGAAATTTCATACGAATGTCATTTCTGTAAGAAAACTGACAAGCATATAGAATTTGTCTTCAAGAAGTAGGGCTGACTGCTAAGAAGGTAAAGTATCGGAGAAAGCGTGCGAGAAATCTTAGAGGTTCACGCCTCAGTTGACATTATGGAGGTAGATTTAGAGTACTTTTTATCTAGGGGCCTACATAAATCGGTACAAAAATATAATGGCATTAAAAGGAATTGGGTTTTCTCAGATCCAAAACTTGCAAGCAAAAGAATAAAGGACATGTCATCAGACACTTTATTACCCTGTTCCTCTTCAATTCACCTAAACTAACATTTTATCGATGAATCAGATTATCTTACTTGAAAATCAATAAGAATGCTCGTTTTCCAAAATTCACACTCGGCCTACCCTCAACCGACATACTCAATTGACGTAGGTCCTGCATCATAAGGTAGGAAGCAGCTTTTAATTCAAAAGAGTAAATTTTGATGGGTAAATATTCTTACTGTCCACGAAATGAGTTAGGGCAGTCTCAGCGTTGGAATACTTCAAAGATGTTTCAAGCAAGGCGTAACAAAGTAGTTTTAGTTGTATTAAGGATGCAACTTTTAAAGCCGCAAGAACGATTTTCATAAGGGATGGGGGAGACACGCCCTTATTAAATTGTGTAATATCTATTTAATGATTACACACCTGAATATACTTGGGCAAAACATAGCAAGTGCCTCCTTCCCCTGCCCTTCTTGGTTTCTGTACTGAATAGTACTAACCGATAGTGTCAGAACGAGAATCTAAATAAGACAAGATCACCTTTCTTCTCCACATCTCTTTACATGATGTAGTGATACAATTCTGAATCCTGAAAGTCTATAACTAATGTACTCTTGTTAAACTGTAAAACTCTCACGTCAAAAGTGATTATGTTAAGAACAGTCATGGGCGTCACATCCAATACTCAACTCCTTCCAACTCGACATGGTTGTTCATGTTTCCTATTAACGAAGCGAGCCTGTCGAGCTTTTCTAAGCAATAATATAATCAGTTTTGCTCTGTTGTCATACTATTTCTCAAACATTGAAGTAAACTTCGACAGTATATTCATTGCGATCTTTCTATTTAAATGTGTCCGTGGAATAATGTAACAACTTTCTAATTACTTTTCTGAAGGCAAAGTAATACAAACTGTGTTGGTCGACACGAATTGAAAATATTACGCCATAAATAAACAGATAATATCATATTTATTTCCCAGACGCCCTTGTCACACCCACAAACAGCGATTAATTGCAAAACATTTGTCCAATTAATCGAACAATAATATATGGTACAGCCCTAATTCGAACCCATGACTCACGCATTTGCTGAGCTAGATGAACTCCGTTGATAGTATGATGTATTTCTCAGTAGCAACATTAGCTCCGAATACCCTTTCTAACTTTAAGTGGGTTTCAGACAGGATTATGGGCCGAATGTGAGTCCTCCCATGTAAACGTCACACGGAGTAGGAAGGCTGATCTCCAGTTGCTTACAGCTAGACGTCGCTGCCCTCCAGTGGTGTACTAAGTTCTGATTCCCTTGCTAGTAAGCTTATATTTCTGAGGACAATTGTTGGAAAGTTGTGTCCGATCGAGACTAACGTATGGAACACAAGCATGGTATCCCAACCAGCAACAATTACAAAAACTAGAGGTATGCTGGTATGAATGTATGAGGAGCAAGGTAAAAGGAGGGTGGAGGCGAAAACATGTCCTCGTAAGTAATGATACTGATGAGGACGAAGGGGCAGATTACAGCTTTGTGTACTGTGATGAACAAATACGGAAAGTTGTTGGAGCACAAAATGTAAATAGCTATGTCAATGCCCAATAATTGAAATGTATTGCCCATGTATGTAGAGCGGAAAACAATACTATCACAAAGAGAATGCTGTTTGCCAAAGCAACAAAGCCATACTACCGAGATCCATGGGTCAAAATTACAAAGTTACCTGGAATGGACATAAATCAAGCAAAGCGTGCAACACAGTCAAAGAAGGGAGTTCGCTGAGTTAGTGCGGAAACGCATTAGCACGCCTCCGTGATGGCACAGAACATCGATGGAGGATCTCGCAGGAAGGAAGGAAGGAACATTTTCAAAGTTCCTTTCATGTTTCCAAATGACAAAATAAGGTTGATGAAGTATGTGCTAGTCCTGGTTATTGCGTTTCCGCAGGACACCACTGAATTGGAACGTAATACACCAGAGGCGGTTCCTCAATACGGAGGGGAGGGGTACCGTCCCCTCCCTGCTCTGCAATTGCCAACAACTCCAATCCTACAAACAGGAATTAAAGGCCAACTATTGGTCTACTTTGATGAAGGCACAGATACAGTCTTCAGTGTTCTTCTTACTTCTGCGATTGTGCCATGCTACAGGAACTCTGTAGCGCACTTGGTTCTTAGTACTTGACACATAGATCATGTATAGGATTCAGATATCAACATGATGTTGTGATCCTTCAAATTAGGACGGCAGCAGCAATGAGGAAGTTAGGTCAATTTACGTCACGAGCTTCCTCAAGAGGAATGAGGGGTCAAAAGTGAAATTCCAAAACGAGGCTGATTATTTGTGGTAGTTGTTTCTTTTAAGTTTTCGATAGGGAATGTTGCACTTCGCCTTTATCTTGAGAAATTTACATCATTGGCCTCACCTCTATCTCAGGACGATTTGTGGCGTCTCTCATCCACCACTATTACATGGCGCCCACATTTATCCTTTCTGCTGACGGCGAATTGAGGAATGTCGGAATCTTTGTGTAT
>JAAAKL020013188.1:0-12603 GCA_010016065.2 Carybdea cf. marsupialis auct. non (Linnaeus, 1758)
CTAACGGTGGTTTTTGTTTTTCAATGTATTATGTAGTTCATGAGCAATCGGTAAATCATTATACCTAGGTAGACGAATGTAGACGAATTTCTCATTTTGGCGCGAAATTTTCATACTTCCAGCGTCAAACAGCCGTGTGTACCTAGGAAGACGAATTTCTCATTTTGGCGCGACCTTTTGGAACCCAATATGATATATCCTTTTCCAGGGGTGAGATATGCGTTCATCATTACGTGGGTCAATAGGCCTACCATCCAAGTTGACGGGGATTAAATAGACATCATCGATCGGTTAACATACCCAAGTGAAGAAAAGGTTGATCGGAAAAAAATTTTAACGGGAGACCCCTGTCAACTTTTATCATACTGATATCCTATAACTCAAAATCGTAAACTTTCGAATATCATACTCATCGTAACCCCTTTTTATTCTTTCCACAAGCATGCTCCATCACAAATGTCATCTTGCATAACGTAAAGTTCTGTTCCCCGGGCCTTGCCTGCATTCAGAGGAAAAACAATCTGTCGGTAACGGTAACTGTAAAATATTTTTGCTGTAGTTCTTTCGAAGATTACAGTTGTTAGCGCCTGGCATTATACTTATCACTTCTCCTTTTAGTATCTACTCATCAGCTTCTTGCATATTTGCGCCCTTTGGCTCCTTCTAACACGCGGGGAATGGTTAACACTTCGTGAAGTCAAGGCAAATTGATGCGTGCAACCCACAAGAGATTGTCACGTCTTCCTTCCTAAGATTCCCTGTATACAAGATAGTATAAGGAAAATAATGAAGATCATCAAGTACACGAGATTTTGTATCTGTGAAAATATAGAATCCAAAACATTATTACCTTGTTCGTATTATTAAAATGATTGAACATGCGACCAAATCCTCTTGCTCGGCTCGCCATCTTGAATCATGCCCAACTAACCTCGAGTTCGATCACAAAGACGAGGCTGAAACAGCATGCTGAGATAGCCTCGTATTTTGTCTCAACAACAGGCAAGGGTTTCTTTGAGTCCAGAGGTCGCAATCTCTCATGTGTGTAAGCGTGTCATCTCTAAGGCGTGGGGTATGTTAGAACTATTCGGTATACCACGAAAAGAGTTGCTAAGTCCGTAGTGAGGGTTAAAAGAATCACTATTTTTTGGATGGGCGGAGGCTTAACTAGAAGTTTGGATGGGCCCCATTTACACTCACAAACGCTCATATCATAAATCCCCAAAAAGGGTACGAGAAAGTTCCAAAGAAATTGTCGAAGGCTTATCTTACTATGTTCAAATATCAATTCTATTTCCTAACAATTATTTTACCGGCCCTCTTCTTTCTAGCAGTTGAAAGTACACCCTCGAGTGGCAGTGCCTGCGCCATACACGTGTTTGAATATTCCACAGAGTTGCATGTAGAAAACATTTCGTATTTGTATACAATACGGCCTCTTAAGTTGTGCTCTCGAGCTCAGATTACAAAAAATAACGTGGTGATAACGCGCATGTGAGCCATAGGAATGACTTGCTATAATAAGTAGAAGTGAGAAACGTAGCCAACAGTTACAATCGTGGAAGGAAGATCCACCAGAATTCGAGTAGGCTGTAAAATGTGAGAGAATGTTGTCAAACTAGGTAGGTATTTAAGGCAGTACGTATTAAAAATTGAGAGAATCAAATAAATGTACTAAATCACAGTCGCTTCGAAGAATGCGCATGTAACCTCGTTCAGCAATGCAAATAGTTTTGAGGTGATGGTAACAGCGGTTTCTTGACTTATAACTTCTCCTACCAGACAATTTAGAAAGCTCTGAAATTTACTTGTACCTGTCACCATTTTTCAAAGCCAATTTGCAAGGAAGTTTTTTCCTGTAGTGTTTGCCTGGGAAACTATATTATGGGAGTCTATAGACTTAACAATATCAGGGAAACAAAGGGATAGCAAAAAATTACCTGAGAAGCAACCCAGCGGAATCTCGTGCATGCAAATAGAAATGGAAAGAAGAATTTTCAGCATATGCAGGGTCTTATTTTCATCCTTCAAGAAAATATCAACATTTTTTTCGCTTCTATCCTGAAGCATGATTCTTCGTTTTACAAGTCTATGCTTTAAGTTTAAAGGGGTACTGGAGAAAAGTGAAAATGTAACTAGCCGGAACCTCACTTCTCAATGACCCAAACCTATATTTACAATATAAGCCGCTGTGATTTCTGGTTAAGCCAGTCGTGAACTCCTTCCTACATGGTAAAATCCTGCATCTAGAGGGCTAGTAGAGCGAAATCATACTTTTTGTGATGGTCCATACATTTCCTATGTATCTGTTGATTTTTACTATTGGAAATGGTTTGACGTAGCTTAAGTAGCATATTGGGCATATGTAGGAGTCCTGTAGTAATATTTAGGGCTAAGTTGGTGGGGCTGACGGTATATCTTTGGGAAGTGTCTGATAAATCCCTGTGGGTACTAGTCCACTAGGGGTTTAAAGCAGCGCATTGTGCATTTATGGAGATCGGGAAAATTATATTGTCAAGGATCCTCTAACGGAATCTGCGGAATGACAGTTTCAAGAACTAGAAAAGTAATTCTAGTTATGACCCTGTAGATTCTGCCATACTTGCGGTACTGTTAGGATCTGATTGAGGAAAATTCTACCAAGGCACAACTACTCTGTGGTTTACAATAATCACCCGTACTCTTCCACGCCCACCCCATTTATCTTTGTTAAAGGTTTCGCTCTCTCAAATTTTATTTATCTGTCATATTCTTTTTATTTTAAGAATGCAAAACTTTTCTCCCGTGTTTGTAAGTAAAGTTACGAATTTACTCTCTCGATTTGTTATTTTAAAAATTAGAACTTTTATTTGAATACCAAATCGATTTGTTGTTAATGCACTGATTAAAGCCTGTAACTTACTTTTGCTACAAAAGGACTTGCATTTTCTAGAAAAAGGCAGTTTCCTAAGAAATGTTGTCAATAATTTAATCAGCATATCAACGTTTTCTTGCCCCCCTCCACCCCCACACTTATCTAGTCACCACGTCTCAATTGCTCAAGCTTTTCCCAGGCCTCCTGTACCGAATAGTACTAAGAGATTGTGTCAGAACTAGAATCTGTATAAGACAAGATCGTCTTTGTTCTCGATATTTCTTTACATAACTTATTTATACAAGTCTAAACTCTGAAAGTCTATTAACTGATGTACTCTGTTAAACTCTGAAATTCTAAAACTTCAAAACTCTAAGACTCTGAGGCTCTGACCCTCCAGTCAAAAGTGATTATGATCAAAAGTAAAAAGTCATGGGCGTCACATCCAATACTCAACTTCTTCCCAGACTACTTCCAGAAAAACCCTTTCACTTATTCCAAACACCCTATCTTTACATGCAGAAGAATATTTAGAGAGTAACCCCAGTCAATTGACTTGAAATATGGCTCCGGCACCACTTAGCTACCCATCCTATCACCTCAGCTTCTTATCTGTCCGTATTTCCTTCTCTCTTTTACATTTTCCTTCCTTCTCTTTCTCTTTTTTTATTTCCGTGGTAGATACTTTTAGCGCGTTGCTAATATAGCTAATAATAGTTAAATATCAAACTCACTGATCCTTTGGGAGAAGGAAGCTACGAACGAAACATTCGCGTGTTTGATTTTAAAATCCAGATTTCTTCCCTACAAAATCCTTTCTTCAATTCCACTACTCAACTGACTAATTGAAAAGCTTTTGTTGTGTCCATTTCACAACCGTTAGCATATCCGGTTAATCGTTTGTTCAAAATAGGCCTACATAATTAAACAGGTGCTATTACATACTTTTTTATAAAAACAAGGAAATCGATGAAGGTGAAGGCAATTGTACAAACGTTTCTTATGATGTTTCACAACCACCCCTATATTTTCTTAACATGAGCTTTGGCCTTCTTCGATTGTGACACATAAATGTAAAGTTGGATATTTAAGATTTAAGATTTGTAGACAGAACTTTAAGCTAAGTCAATTAATTCCTATTTTTAAAGGAATTCTGAAAAGCTACGATGACAGATCGTATCTCATCATCTGCGCAGTAATGTGGGTACAGAACTAGAGTCTTGGTCCATCTGAATTGAACCCCTACCCTATGAATACCAGAAGCAAATTACTGTGACTGTAAGGTTACTCGTGTTTGTCGATCCATTTCAAACAGGTTATGATTAGTACAAATAAACAAAAGTATGTAGTACAAAAAAGTATATGCAAATACTTGCCACCAGTTTTATGAGATTTTTGGATTAAAAAAATTGATTTTGAAATGGATTCCAAGGGGCTGTAATTTTGACATTTTCCCAAATTTGTGGAAACAAAGACTATGAATTGAGGAGCTGTTTGGAAATTTGGGAGCTATTTGGGAATTGGGGAGCTGTTTGGGAATTGGGGAGCTGTCTGGAAATTGGGGAGCTGTCTGGGAATTGGAGAGCTGTTTGGGAACTGGGTAGCTGTTTGGGAATCGGGAACTGGAAATTCTTTCCCATTCATAACCTTTATTGGAAACGACGAAAATTTCAATGCATCGACTGTTCCCGTAGGTATCAAGTGACAAGCAATTTCAACAACAGACTTTCGGTCATGAATAAGAAGAACCTGTAGTTCGTCTGAAATAGAGTCTATTTCTCTGCTGCCTCCAAAGAGATCCATGAAAAGATGCAAAACTTAAAGACAATGTGCACAGCTGAATGACTAACGTGAGTGTCCAAGTAAGTGTCTGGCGCTGATAGGCTTCTCAATTTTCTGAGGAGGCTGCTATTCAAATGTGTTACATATCGTCACTGTCATTATGATGCTCTACACAAAACACTCGCTTAAATCGGTTAACTAGACGCCGGCAGAGAGTGCTTTGGAATTGTAGCGGTCGTTCTCTAGGAGTGACACACTTGCACTGTTCATGTTTTTATCTGCTTAGACTATATTCTCTGTACATTTGTAGACAGAGTAAAAGATGTCGGATTTATTTTGAAAGAAATCCAGAAGTAGCTGTCATCCTGTGATCAACATCACCAACCGTACTATGAAGATAATATTGCATTTGTGGCAAACAAAATTGTTAATGCACAGTCTCTACTGCATTATCTTGAAATTTCTGCACGAGATATTGATCTATACGTAACAAGTTACGATTAAGCACCACGTATCAGCATTACTGATGGAAAAACTCGGCATCAACATCGCTTCAAAAAAGACTGAAAATCAGAACTGCAAGGCATGTTGAGCTCTAGAACGTTCCCAAGCTATTGGGAAATTTTCACTTCCAGACGATATTAAGCACGAATTCGTGAGAGCTTCTGTGGAAACAGTTCTAGCTCGCAGCTTTTTATCTCGGACTCTAATGGTAAAACTAGAAGCTGTATTAGACTCCAACTACACTCACATGCTCACAGCCATACATTTTAGTGGAAGAACCACCGCTCAACTAAACAACAACGATAATTCCAACAACTTGCGAAACTATCGGGAAGAGACGTATTGGATTGGCAGTGCATTTCTGATGGGTCAAGTAGGAACACATCAGCGACAACTTGCAATGGTCTACTCCGCACGGACACAAGGCTGTCGGCTTCCCGTTCCCGCGTACATAAATCAGCTATGTGAAGATGGTGGTTGCTTTCTAGAGCATCTCCCTAGTGCCATGAAAGATCATGTTTGTTCGGGAGAAAGGGTCATGCTTCTCCGAGCTAGCCCGACCGGACGACGATGTTGTTGTCGTTGCTCTTTTTATTGTTTATAATGATGATAGTTCTGATTATGATGGTGTATTGACAACTTCTCACCAAAATCAGCTTGTGTATAAGCCAGACCTTTTAACACTCTCTTAAGATTTTATGAAGATTAAATATAGAAAAATTCCAATTTTGTAGCCCTGCCGTTAGCGGCCGGTTTTTGACCTGGTGTAAAAAAGGCAGAGATGTGTGAGTAGACAGATATATCGTATCAATGAAAGAGGAAATAAAACACCCCACACGTCTGGTCCCTCGTTGAAATATACGAACGTCTTTTACTTTTTATTATAAAAACACCCCGAAAAACACGATCCATTAATTCCAGAAACTCTTTTAACTTTCCTCCTTGATTCAATGCAACACCTCTCGTTTTCGATATGTCACAAAGGAAGTGGAGATATGAAGACATATCTGCGATTTAAATTTTTTCTTGTGGAACAGAACGATAACGAAAACAATTTAATACCTTAAAAGCTTTTTTCGTCTGACACTCCTCAAAATACAAAATCTTCAGAATTGGAATTGGGAAGAAATCAATGAACCTTCTACCCAAATGTGTTTAAAAAGTAGCCAATGAGAAGTCAAACTGATAGATTGGTGTTGTTTTGACCAACTAGTGTTTGTTGAATTGAATGGTTAACTGAAAAGGCATATCAGTAAGTAATTGAAAGGTATGTTTATGAAGATAATAGTATCGACAAGTCGTGCTGTTTTGAAACTATTGAAATATCTTATCACGACTTCGAGAAAAATATTGTTGGTACTGCACGATGCCAACTAACCCAGAAAACTTTAATTGATTCGTTCATATACATTCATTTGTCAATGATTCAAATGTTAGATACACCGATGACACTGTTACATACATAGATTAGCTCTAAAGATTCAGAAGACAACTTAACACATCTAGAGACCGCAGAACTTTTGCACAAGCCTGAGGCTTCATGCACAGGAGATGATGTGGATATCACTGAGTGGCATGAATTCGAATACAAATGTAAGCAGGATAACTAACTGGTGGGGCAGACCTTCCAGACCTGCCTTGAACTAATGAATACTACGTTTTCTAGGCTGCTAAAAATATATACCATTAAGGAATGGGATGGCTAAGAAGCGCACTTTAGAGCAGTGATTCCCAGCATTAATATTCTTGTTGGTAGCTAAAAAATCGGGGTAACTTTTTACGAACTAGTAATAAGCAGGTAGCAACCAGCAGCTCCAATGTTTACAAAACAAAATTATGCTAACGTCAATTTGATACGTCAACAGCACCATCACGTTAGTACTTGATATTACTGAATCAAAATGCGGAAATATGTAAAAGTCAATTCATAGTAAGTGGGATGTTTCCTCCCCATTCATTGACAAAATACGCTCTGGCTGTGAAAGCGTGTGAGCAAGCAAGTCGTAGATAAGAAGATATCTGTATTTAAGTGGGTTGTAAAAATGTTTTTGCGACTGTGCAACTCCAATCAAAATTATTTTCAGTTTGGATGCACCTACTTGGCGATAGAAAATTTGGCCATAGTTCCTGCCCATTTTATTGTTGTCATAGTGTCTTGAAGGCATCTATTTGAGTACGGCTTTCCAAAAAACACCAAGTGGAATAGATTCAACACCCTTTTAAGGCATGTCCTCTCTAGGGATATCATAAACTGGGGCTGCTACAAGATTAAAATGGATTCATTTGGTTAGCGAAGTCTGTAAATTTACCTACATTCCAATGACAAGAAGAAGATATTTCTTGTAACAGGGTCCACATCTTATGTACAGGGTCTACAGGTTTTTTCCACGCCAAAATTAATTATATTTTTATCATTTTCTGACTGCAAATATACTTTGAAGGTATAGCTAACACTCAATGTAGCTATTCTATAGTTTTGATCGAAACGGATTGTGTTGTTTTTTCACTTAAATGTAGAAAACAGTATTATGAAGAGCAATATTTATATCAATGATCACTGAGGTAAAATACCTGACGGTAAGGGGGAAATACCATGACATTTCTGATGGACGATATTAGCAAAACAATTTTAAGTCTACCCCTGGTTAAAATTTAGCTGTTTCTTCCCGTGATTTCACGGACCGAAGTTAAACTCTCGTAGCTTTCAAGGAACTCGTGAGCTTCACGTTTTACACGAGCCCAGTCGCAGGCAAAGAAGAAGACTCCGCCATGGAGAAGAACGCACTTAACAAAAAATGCAATTGAAGCATAATTGGATGTAGCATAAAAAAGAAAACAAGTAGGGAAAAGTGGTTCATTTAACTTCCTATTTAGCGTCTTAGTAGATAATTGTTACCCATGTACATTGTATTGAGACGTATCTACAATCCTGAACCTCTTTTTCCTATTTACATCATCTATTTGCTGTTGTGCTTGTTACTCTCTTTTTTCCTTCATATTTACAAAAAGCAAGGACAACAACAATTATTACCTGTCTATCTATCATAAAACCAATCAACGTAAATACCTTTACACTTGGAAATAAAAGGGAGTACATCAGAATAGTCATATTATTCACTTGGAAATAAAACAAGGATCGAACTTTATACACGCTATACATGCTTAAATCGTTAAGGTACAGATGGAATGATTGTATTAAATTGTCCGGTCATTTGAGAGTGAACGGTGATCACGGATATTGGTCATTTTCCTGCCTAGCATCCTATAGTAAAATAAATCTTTCTAAGAAAACACCAGGAAACACAAAGATAGCTGCCCCTCCCCCACAAACACACTGCAATTTGTATCTTCAAAGATGTTCTCTGAAACATTCTCACAACAAAGTCGTCTTCTCCCTTAAAGTACAAGATTCTATTCTATTTCATAATGAAAAGATGGTTTTCGATAGAAGAGTGTAAACTAATTGAATAAGTTGCTAACTTAGTGAGCAAAATCAAAGCACTTCCGATACAAGTAAGGTAGAAACCAGCAACGTGAAATGCTGCTCAAAACAGAAGAGAGTAACTGCCAAATCTTTCGGGTATCAGGTTTTTCTTATGAAGCAAACATCGCTCTATCTCATAAAGAACATCATAATGTGTTTAACCTATTTACAATACTGAAGATAGTATTGGTCACTTGCTAAAGACAGCTGCAATGCCAAGAGTACAGGATGACGTACACTAGTGTTATTAAAATTCAATATGGACGAGTTGGATTTCAAAATGAAACGATTTCTTTTCAGAGCAGACTCTAGGCTCAGAACCTATTTCTCTTGTTTAAGAACAATACGAATATCTTAAAAATGCTGTCAGATTCAAATGGTTGTGAATAACATATCTCGGAAGGAGCAATTATTGTGTCGATTAACATCTTCACATTGCCACGAAAAAGGGTACGCGATCTTTAGTCTTTCCTGATTTGATCTTAAACGGTAATGGCTCTGCAGAATAGTTCTAGCAATGACATATTTCACAAAGCGGTCCTTCTTTCCTAATAGGTTTTCAACATTCTTCCTGCCAAAATGGAGCAAGATATTACAAATTGTTTCTGATAGAATTCAGTGCACAAAATCTATGATTAACTATGAAGGACACTCTTAGTTGATTCTATTTACAATTTATTATCTAGTGCTCTGTGAAGCTTTCACACCTTTTTGTGATTCACGCAGCTGTACCGTCCACGTTGGAGGAGGAGTAGGTAAGCAAGTCTAGAGGGAACTGAAAGGTTCCTGTAGGATATAGATCTGGCGACAAAAAATAATTTTATAAACTTTTATATCGCATCAATGGCACCTGTATAGTATTAGTAACATCAGTAGTCTTCAACGTGATATCCTTGTAATAAAGATAGTCCAGGAAGGAAGGGATAGTATGATTAGGAAGTTACGCGAGCAAAATGGAATATTCCTGAAAAGGTGTTCACGGAGTCGTCTTTTACTCAATACATCTCAGGGTATATAATCAATCTAGTACAATCCCTCCCTCTATATAAACAATGGGTAATCCCTCAACGTGAGTCTACTTTAAAGGGGTCACACTTTCCCGTTTCCTTGTAAAATGACCAACAAAATCTGGTTGGAGTTTTCTTACTCGCTAACATATACAAGAGACCTTACAGCAACCTGAACCTGCAATGGACCTTTTCTCTTACTAGCTAGTACATGCTTGCTGTCTATTTGCAACACATCGCCAAAAAGTTTTCTATCGGTAGAATTTCTGATATCTTAGATAAAGAGCTTTGAAAAGACACGATAAAACATTCTTTGCTATTTAGGTACTTAACTCCACCTAGCAATTATCTCAGCGGTATCCTACCTTAGTAAGTCTTGGGAAAAGAAAAACATCGCCATAAAATGTCTAAAACAGATGGTGGTGGTGAGCGTATACCCTAATTTGTGAGGTAAACTATACTTCAAATCGTATATCCTACCATGATAAACAGGAGAAGATGTCAATAATTCAACGTCGAAGTTACAGATTTTTCTTCTTGTCAGTCGAAAGAAAATCTGGACATAACGAGGGCAATGGTGTGCTAACTTGTAGCGAAGTGTCACAAGGCGCAAAGGATATAACAATCCGAAACCTTGTATGACGTAGCTTTGGAAGTGTCCCTATACTGCAGATGATCATATAAAACCTCACAACGAGCACACAATAGTTAACAAACTTTCAATCGAATCACAATTTGACATTTGAGACATCCATGAACATTTTCGACTAATAAATAGTACATCTAGCTACATATCTATTACATAGTATATTCAGTGGTACCTAGCCTCGTGTCTAAGTTTTGGTAACGGATATCATAAACAACTGTGAGCTCACTTTTATCTCTTAGTAAGAAAAGGCTGTAAACCATACGAGAACAACAAAAGCAAAAGTGTATTTTGACAACACTAAGTCCCATTGGTGACTTCTTTAGATCTAGGTAGCCCATTTTAAAGTCCAATCTCTGAGAAGACCAAGTGAGTTGAAAATACAGTTGCAGTGACTTTTCATGAGTTCTTTGCCAATGAGATATACACCTTGTTATCTTTAATGGACGTCTATACCAATAGATCTGAGAAGAGTTCCAAGGCGAATTCATTCTAAGCCTCACACGGGGCTTCTACTTCAGGATAGACTTGTTACGGCCTTTCCCTTTAATGAACTGCGTTTTTCTTCTTCGTGCTGCTTGACACTGTTTTATCAGCATTTTTATTGTTATAGAATCCATATACTACGTTACAATGACACCAGAAAAGGTTACAACGCAACACTCACTGAAATAGCAGATAGTCCACAGATATATGTCTTCCAAAAGGTTTTCCATATGTCTACCCCCTTATTTTGAGGAGCTACATCTGAGGTCCTGCAGAAGATAAGAAAAAATTTGACAACCTATCAGATGATCACACAACTGTACGGGACTGGCTTGCTCAATGCTGAAAATAGCAACCGGCATAAGCACATAATTAAAATGGTGAGCATTGAATAGTAGAAAGAAAGGATAAAGGCCGTGTTTGCTATTCCCTAGCTTTGAAGTCTCAGCTAGCCGTCATGATCTTGCAGTTAGGAAGGAGGGGTTTGAAGCAGACGGCTTAAAAGTTGAATTTTAGTTTGAAAGCCTCTCATCTTTGTTTTCCAAACGCTCACGGTATTTTATCCCTATTCGCACTGTAAGCGAAGAGGCGAAAGGCTCTCGCCCACTTTCAAACATGTGCTTACTATATCTATTACTATACGCTATTTTGCGGGTCAAACTATCAATTAAAGTTATAGATTAACAAACATTGATTATCAGTTCTCAACCTCCTTCCTAAGGAACACTTTCGACAAACATGCTCCTGATCAGTAGTTAAACTGGGAAAATAAGCGGGTAAAATATGTTGGTCTAATAGCGAGTACAGAGGACTGTAAAAGCTAGTATCTTTTCCTGCAATCTCGCAATGCATGTTTTTGACACGTATCTTGCAGAGAAATCAGCTCTGTTTTGCACCCCCTAGAGTTCAGGAGCAGTCGGGCTTCAAAAGAAAAGAAGGGAAGCGCAATCTATGCCATATACGAAGTTGGGTAGATAGGCCCCCCTCCCCCATTTAGTTCCTAATGCTGTTGAAATATACCGTATGCCGTCGCTATCAATGAAAGCTCAAAAAGAAATGATTGAGAATTACATGCTGATTTCATAAACTGGTGCATCAAAATTTCCAACATTATGAGATTTTTTTCCACAAAATGTCTTTCTCGTTTTAGTACTTAGTTTTGGCGATAAAGGAATAACATGAGGTGTCAATGCAAATGGGGTTTAAGTCCTGAATGATTTTAATTTCGATAGATTCGCATGTTCCCATCCAGTTTCGATTGATGCCCACTTCTATTGAACTCATGCTTTCTTATAGGTTCCTCGATAAGTAGTTTGCTAGATTCATATTCTGGTTATACAAAATAATTCTCACCTAAATGAACTTTTCTGAAATGAATTTCGCAGCTAATAAGCATAAGCTGTCTGCATATTCCATCCTATAATCAAACTAGTTTACGACTTATATTTTCTCTAAATTCTCTTGTTGTAAATATGTTCTGTTCACTATTATTTAACATTATCGTTACATAGTAAAATACCTCCCCTATAATTCATGAATGCAAAGAGGATTGGCTGAGTGTAAAAGATGGCAATTTACAAACTATAGATAACCGCAGGGACTTAAATTTTGAAAACTTGACACAAATCTACTATCAACTGTTGGTATTTGGGCGTGATAGCGTTCTTTGCTAGCCAGACTGTGGTTCTATACGTGGGCGGGATACGGTAAAACGAGTTTATTTTTAACGAGTTGCTGTTGAAAGGCAAAGATTCCTACTGATTAAACTTTTCTTATCACATAGAAAACTGGAAAATAGGTATCGTTGTTACAGATAACATTCCAACAAGACTATCCTCAT
>JAAAKL020013189.1:0-12602 GCA_010016065.2 Carybdea cf. marsupialis auct. non (Linnaeus, 1758)
TTTGCCGAAGTAATAAGAGTTGAAGATTTAAAAGTAACTCCAATTGTTATGATTCCAGGACTTAGTGTCACTAAAGTTTTATTAGGAGTTCTCACCTTTTGGGCAAGTATTATTTATCTCTATCGCAATTGCTTTCAAAAATCAAATTGTATTTTCAGTCTACACATCAAGGAGACTGTAGAATTATAGTGGAAAAATCCATAAGTTATGACCAAGAAGGAACAGGGATCATTAATCAATATACGCCAAAATAGAGACATTAGGTGGCATTTTTGAAGTTGAGGCCTGCGCCCGCTACCCCTAACTGGATGCTAAACATCGTTTACAGTGCCCAATTTTGAAAAAAGTATACGTTGCGGGTGGTGGGACGTGACAACTGTTAGGAAATGGCCGACACATGCATTTTCAGTGACAAAATTCTGAGTTTTTCCGGGGAAAGATCCTACAAATATTTCCTACGTAGCATTACCGCATGATTTTCAATCTTGGAATGTCCTGTAAACTTCGCTGGAAGAAACTTACTGTCTATACTTGAATCGATGCAAACATTATCCTCTCTTAATGCTTTACCTTACATATTGATATGAAATTTTCTTGGCCTGGAAATAAACTTTCTTTGCGTCAATTGTTTTCGAAATTTGCAGGACTGGTTGTACCGGACTGTAAGTGCGGAAAGAGGATTTGAAATGATGCGTACGAAAAAGGACTGCGGGAAAGTTGGTAACTAAGCATGTTGTGGGGAAGTTAGTAACGAAACATGTTGTAAATCGTGTTGCATGATGCGCGGAAGTTGGTAGCGAAACGTGTTGCAACAGGTTGTAATATGTTGCGTGGAAGTTGGTAACGAAATATGTTGTAACATTTTGCGGGGAATAATCAAAATTGTTGTATCATGTTGCGGGGAAGTTGGCAACGAAACATGTTGCGGGGAAGTTGATAACGAATCGTGATTAATTAATTAATTCCTTTATTTATATACATATATATGTGCGTTTGTTTGCTGTACACAGTGCATAAAAGTAAATAAGCAACCTATGTTATTTACAATGTCACTGACAGGATTTGAACCTAGGAGCCAGTGCATCGACGTATATTTCTGCCTGTGAATGATTATCATTGTTACATTTTAGTCAAATTTATTATCAGTTGGTTGGTTAGTTTGAGACTAGACTAAACAGACTTCTCTCCTATACTTATTTGACAAAGAATGGTTTGAATTATGATTGCAAATTGTAACATACGACTACAATGTGAGACCGACAGGGCCATGGTCCAAGGCCCCACACCCCAAGGGGCCCTGCTTTTAAATGCTAATGAAATAGTATGTATTTAATTGCCCATATAACCCTGGTAGTAGTAATTGATAACTTGAAACTTTACCCATTGAAGGGGCTACAGTATCTCCGGAATTTCTGCAGGACGATAAAGCCTCAACTGTATTGCACTGCATGACGTCATAGGGCCTCGTAAACTTTTTCGGCCCAAGGCCGTGCCCTCCAAAACAGCCACTGTGCTGGTGATATTGTTTTGAAGAGCTCAAGGAAAACAAAGTGGTTTCATTGTAGCGAAGTAATCGTAGCCGGTAATTACACGCAAACGCTGTTGAAAGCTATGCCAAACGAGTATGAAAATTACTATAAATTGTTGCACTGTGTTCTAATCTGACCTTGTTTCGATTAACTCTAAAACGCTTATTGATTATGATAAACAAAGAACCAATGGCAGCCATAGTAGTTTCCACGCCTTCTAACGAAGCATTAAGGCCACTTTATACCTTTTGTCGTCATACAGACTGTGTACCCTTATCATAGTGCTCCTAGAATCCGCATCCTCTTCAAGTGCCATATCTTGCAACGTTGACTACCATAAACTCCCAGGCATTCCTGTCCCTTGCTATTCTAAAAAGCTCGATATTTTCCCTTCCAGCACATGTTGCACTGCTCTGCAAAAACGTTGCTCTTCGACGCCCTCGATCTCCCTTTTCTGCCATCTTCCCAGTGAGAAACAGGCATTGCTAATTACTCTTCCTCGTACAGTGCCCTAAAAATTCCAGCTGCTGTTTCTTATCTGCACATAATAACATGCGTTGCTTGCGTGGCCGCTCCAAAACGACTGTGATTGAGGTCTGAGTAGAATAGAGGCTGAGAATAGGCGCCTATAGGCGCATGCCCTACATTTTGCTCTTATAGAAATATCTCTCTCTCTCTCTCTTCAAATACCATGTCCTCCAAGGACATTGGTGATCATGATATCCACTGCGCTCTGTTTCTTGCCATTCTCACAAGCTCTGATGAATCCTTTCCTGTCAGTGTGAATCAGGTTGGTAGAAAGATCATTCTATGCCTCCCACGGTCACATTTTCCTTCAATTTTATTAATGAAGATGGTCTTTTCAAGACTGTCTTTCCTAGTGATGTGCCCCCAAAATCGCAGCTGTCTGTCTCTGATAGTGCGCAATAGAGTTCTGCTGCATCCTAGCTTTTCATGCACTTCTTTGTTTCACACATGCTCTGTCCAGGAGATACGTAGAATTCTAAGAGAACAACCACATTTCTGCAGCCTCGCGTCTTTTTTCTGCCATCTTGGATATGGTCCAGATTTCGCCGCCATATGTGAGGATAGAGAAGACGTAGCATTTCAGAATGTTTAGTCTGGTTTTGATATGAAGCTTCCTGTTCTTCAGAATGTTACTTAATGTCGTAAATTCATCTTGTGCTATAGCGATTCTTCGATTGATTTCTTTGTTGCATTTTCCGTCCGATGTAATGATACTTCCCAACTAGTTGAATAATTCTGTTTTGTTTAATCTTTTTCCATGAATGTAAATATTGTATGTTGGAATGGTTTTCTTTTCACTCATAACCATAGACCTTCTTTCTTTTATGTTAACTGAAAGACCTTTTTCTTCGCTACTCTGTACTACAATATTTAACAGGCCTTGCAGCTTTTCTTCGCTGTCACTTATAAGTGTCGTATCGCCAACATACCTACATTGTTGATGTCATGTCCTCCAGCTGCGATGGACGATCCTCAACGTACGATGTAATTGGTTTGATCCTATGCAGACCGGCTAATGGTCCTTTGGCTTTATTTCTTCCTTGATATTTCATGAATAACGACTTAATTCGACATTTCAGGAGTATTCTAAAAACGAGCTTGAGTCATTTGCTGTCTTAATTACCGTCTACTAGGAGCCATTCACGAGCACCAGGAAATGTCCAGCGACAAAAATACTAATGATAAACTGGTTTCCTTTGCATTAATCAATTATATTGAATGTAATTTTTTGCACATTGATGCATGCTTTGAAGATACTCACGAGATGAATCTTGGAAACGTAATAGTATTTCTAGTATGCCTATTTTAGCGTCTTTGAGCAGATCTGAACATTTCGACTTTAATAATCTTATATTCATTCTGTTCCATGTGTTGTAATTGTAAGGGCGGCGGCGCGGCAAGGCGTGACTGTAAGACACGATACAATTTGCGGTTAGCGTTTAATACCGTTTCAGTGTATATTTTATAGATGAAAAAAGGATCACAGTATCCGATGGCAACAACCGGGAGATATCGGCTGAATTCTACGAACGAATTCCTACAGTAGATCCGGCGTTGATGCTATCTTCGACTGTTTAGGATCACTTCAGTCGATCACAACTGATTAAACCAGTCGAGGACTATTGTATATATGCCATACTAAAATATTTACGGAATTTACCATTACTCAAGAAGATAGTTGAAAGGATACTTATTTTACATTGAATACAGCGTGATCTAAGCATGCTTACAAATGATGAGGCCAGTATCGGTACACTTGTTTACAATTTACGTCATACGCTATTGTACTGATGACTATCGTGTACAGTATGAAATCAAATGCAGAATGATCTTGTAAAACCTGTGACGATTAAAGTTAAAGACTAATCATGGGAATAACATTGTAGTGATGATGAAATTATACGAAATAACTGTTTTGACATAGTCGTAGTTCTTTTCGTGAGAGGTTACGAGTACGTTGGCAACTTCCGTTCAACAAGCATAACTCAACCATCTCACATAATGCGTAAGTTATCCGAGTCAGAAAAGGAGCATTGTTTATTAGTAACAGTAAGAAAATATTTTGTCAAATCAAGTGTGAATAAAATAAGCTCAGAAATCCTACTTCTTTAACGTGCTTGATCATCTTTTAATAACTAACCATTTCTCTTAAATATCCCATGACAACTTGTCGTTAAAACACACTTTGATAACTACTGACAACACACTGAAAAACTACTTCTAATCGCCCTGGTATCTTGTTTTAAAGTACAGTTTGATTGACAGGCCTAGGCGTGTCGCAAAGGCCCACAGCGTAAGTCCTATAAGAATGATCGTTAGTAAACCTACAATCAAAACACGTTACACGCGTTTCCATGTAATTGCCGAGCTTGGTTACTTCATTACAAATAGCAGGCCTACAGTTTGCTCTCTTCGTAGTTGTCGATAGCATTATTACAGAGCGCACGATATTTCAACTGGAAATCAGACCCGTTTTGTGGCTTTGTTTATAGTCTAGCCTAGCGTATTTATGAAAATGTAAGTGTTTAGCAAAACAGGCGGCGAGCCATTTACATTCCTTCCTTTATCACTTTCGTTTGCCCCATGCATTTCTCCCCTACTCTAAATTTTATCAACTGCACTGCACTAGAAAATATAAAAAGCTTGATAAACCATAAATAGCCCCCTATCCCCAGTCGCTAGAGTAAATGTATTGCGACCATGCCCTTTTGGGGCAGTACAAAATTGTCTTCGCCCCCCACCCCCTCAAGTTATCGGCAAAACTTTCGCTCCTGCTCTAGGACGTTCTCTTCCTGCTCCATTTTCATCGATTTCACCATTCTATCCATTGGAATTATGATGGCTGAAGGAGGACTGTAGATGACAACAGAGTCTTTAGTTACTCTAATTCAGGTCGGCTGTTCTTTGCTAGAATGGAATTCCATAATGTTTTTGAAATCTCTGAGTTAATCTTGAAGATGAGTGGGAGTGTTGATAAACTTAACTGTCGGATCTTAGTAAACTCTGGTGTCTATAAACGCTTGAATTAACTACCCTTCGCAGCCAGTGGCAATGAAAGCAATCGAGTTAGATTTTTTAATTCCTTGACGGCTAAATTTTCCCTTAAAGATCGTAGAATGTTTCGATCGCCATAGCAGTACAAGTTTACGCTGTTTACGTTTAATAGGTTCATGCAGTGAGAAAATGCAATATTACTGTCTTCAGGAGAATATGGTCTAAGAATTACGCTAATCAGATACTTTCATTGCTCTCCAACATAGGAGCTTATCAATAGAACTGTAAATAAACAGCTGTGTATTACGCATACACTAGGTTTCGTATAAACGTAGCTAATGCTAAGTCTATCTTCTCTACGGCCGCAGTTCAAATCATTAAGCACATAATTTGAAATGCAAAGAAAAATATATCGCTCTTCAGGAACTCATAGATACAGCAACAAACAATGTTCAAATCAAAGTTCAATAGAACTTAATAAAATATGGTGTCCTTTACAGCATGGAGGCCGTGTGAAGGCTTCTTTAATCACACATAGTAATGGCAGCAAATAGTATATTCAACAACAATTCATGCTACAGTACATGTAACTATCCCGGACACGATATTTTTGATGAGGTACATGGACAATAATCAATCGCAAATCTTTCGCCTTCTCCACCACATCGATATCACGACATTTACAGAAACAAAACAACAATATGTAGATCTCATGTGCATTAATCACACAATGAACATAGCATTCCCTGGGGATTTTTCGCAACTTTGGCACTTCACTTATCCAAGCAAAAAGTGTTTACTCAATACTACGACATGATTAGTCAAAATCAACAGAGCGTAATAATTAAACAAATTATGACATTCTAATTCTCGCTGTCTTATAATTGATTCAAAGCATATCAATTAGCAACAAATCGATATCTGATCGTACTTTTACTTGCACAACGTGGAATCACTATAAGAATCAACGTTTTTGTGAAGCGACTTTTCTATTTCCCTAGTATCCGTTCAAACTTGTTAGAATTAGCGACGAAAGTTACAAACAATAGGAAAAGTGATACACAAGCTCTGAGCCAAGTCTCTGGATTTCAAGCTTCTGATAATCTGCTAAAATTGCACTAAAATCACGCCTGCTTAGAGGTGAGAACTGGAAGGTAAGTTACCTGTACTCTTTATTTTATTTATCACGAGAGTGCCAAAAAGCTTGTGAATACTTATGGCCGCCAAACCGCCAGTATGTCCTCTAGATCAGTGACTCCCAACCTTTTCTGGGTTGTTGACCCCTTACTGATCAACTAGCTCCATTGTTACCCCCGTTCTATGACAACATAGGCAATTCCGAATTCCGAACCATTGTCATAGTTCAAACAGCACATGTTAGTAGTAGCTTCAAGTGTATTTTTTGAGTACAATTATTAAACGTTACAAGTTCAATTTCTCGCTCTCAATGTGATGGTCGGTATTAATAGTGTAAGGATAGTTTCCCGATATCGGGTGTAAATCCAGCTAGGTATAGGCGTAAGTCTATCGCCCCCTTCAAACACATTTTCACCCCTAAGAGGGTGATATCGCCCACGTTGGGAAACACTGATCGAGACTATAATTTTATAATCGTGCTGCATGTGATCAGAGAACGTGCGAGGTTAGTAAATTTTGCTTATCGCACGATACCATCTATAGTCGTACACAGATTTTATCTTCGTAGGTCAAACCTACACTTTATCGCGATTAAGAAATACAAAACTATTGCTGATAAGGTTAAAATGTTAATTTTTATACGATATATTCTATAAAGCTTAAAATACATGATAGCAACGAAATGCGACCAATTCGAAGGGGTTTCATGGCCGATAAATTTTTCTCACAATTTACAGGATTATTTCGAAAAAGTAGCTTTGAAAACTTTACTAAAGATGACATTAGTATACCATACTAAGAGTCGCTTACTAATAACAGCAAATATCTACCGACAAAAATACTAAATGAACTTGTTTTCGGGCCATAAATGATGTACATTGAATGAATGATCCGTGGGTCTATGAATTTTTTTCTATGTTAGTTGCCTCTGAATCCTAAACACTTAACTTTATTTTGAAATTACAGTCAGCGGTATCCTAACAATGAACTGTTCAGCTTTGTTTAGTAACTAATCAACTTCCAGCTGTGTTGTGACGTCACCACGTTCTATAGCTAATAGAAGAGTTAACAATCCACAATGTAATATGCTACGTCCTATGAGCATTGATAAAACCACGGGCCTGTTAGACTCTCCAGCTCCTGGAATCTGAAAATAACCAAGTTGGGAAAGGTTTAAATTATGGATACTAAGTTCTTCTCAAAAACACAACAATTAAACTGCTGCTTTCAAAACAACGCGGCAGAGTGGTAGAGTGTCAGACGCACAATCCAAGGGTTGTGAGTTCAAACCGACCCTGAGATTGCTTTCTACGGTCACGGAGGCACTGTGCTCTGTCATCTGCTCTCGTAAAGTGGGAAAACTATGTTTCGAGAGATAGAACAGAGAGGGGACTGCGAGCATGAATACATTGTCAACTGAAGGGGGGAAGTAATCCCTTTTCTACTAGTGAGTTCGACCTAGAGAAGGGGGGAAAATAGTAAAAAAAACCCCAAAACCCAGACCTGATCGGCCCTGAACAGGGCGAAAAATAGGAAAAAAAAACCCCAAAGTATCCCAGACCTGATAATCGTTGCTGGCTTAAATGCATAATTTATACTACGCAAAAAGGGGAGGGGGGGGGGGGAGATATTGAAATGACTGCCAAACTATTTTCATGACTCCCTAAGACTATAATTCTTGCTACGTGATTAGCATGACCATAGTAATGATATTGATGATAGCATGAAGCTATTGATGATTGTTGTGGTTATGATGATGATTATGCTAATAATCACGATTGTGATAATGATTCCGTGTTTAAAAAAGTGCATGATCTTTGGATATGACCCGTGACATCTTAAGTACCCCTATTTAGATTGACGTATTATGGGCACAATCACAGATTCAACTGAAGCAATAATTGGGACATATGTTGTTTTTTTCTGGACTCGTATTAAAAATTTGGTGGGAAAATTACACCTGATCCCTCTAAACTTATAAAAAACTGTCATTAAATGTCCCCTAAAAAAATTAGACCAATAGATGTTTGTCATATAATCACCGTTCATCTCTGGGAGATCAAACATAATTCGGAAGTCGTTCATAATGTTTTAAAGCAACATTTTAAATATTGAAACGCAACACTCTCTGGTTATATAACCTTGCTGATCATCTTGCTTTCGACTAAGACACGCGAAACTTTGAGTTACTTTAAATTAATTTTTCCTTCCCGGGTTATAATACTAGAGGAATTCAGAATTGCTCTTTACTTGTAAGAATTTCCATGTTTTCTATCTTAAAGGTTTAGTTGAGAAGTTGCGTGTGACGTTACAATCAGTCGAGGACACTTGGGGATCTAAAAGGCCTTTCCCCCCACCTATAACCAGGACCCACTCCACAGGTTTAAAAGTGGGGGGGGCCCAGAAATTTTTCTAAAGATGTCGAAAAAGGGCCGTCGAGGTAGGTGCTGTTACAAAAAACCCCCTCTCTTTTAAGTTCTTCCCAATAACAGAAACTGCATCTTCAGAACTCAAAAACAAGTTAATAATTGTGCCTTCAGCCAAAAAAACATCAATTTTTGGAAAATTTTAGCAAAAAAGTGGAGGGTCATGCCCCCTGCCCCCCTGTGGCGTGGGCCCTGATAACTGTTTTCCAAAAAGGAGGAAAGGGCTTATTATTCATACAAAATTGTCAAAAGTTGCTTATTACTGACAATCCAACGTCCGACAGCTACCACAGATTTCGTTTTTAAACGCATCTAATAATGGCCACTCTCTTGCTGACATGTACAAAATAACCATAGGGTCCCGTATTAGAGATATTTCTCTGATACAAAGTACATCAGGCCGTGCCATTTCAAGCATAATCGATTTGGACCCCGTACAAAAGTGCTACGATTCAGAATTTTCTACAACACAATAGCATTGTTTACAAGCTGTCCACTTGGACGTCAAACAGGAAATCACGTGACAGTGGCAGTGTTAACATATGCTTTCATTTCTCAGCATCCCCTCGTCGCCATAATCTGCCAAGTTCCCGTCTCTGATTATAATTTGATAAAATGGGAAATTGTGGTATATATCTTAATCCTAGGGTATTTTTCCTGTCGATGTCGATAGTTCTGGCAATGCTTTCTAAAATTATTTCCAAATTTAAAAAGCCTTTTGAGCAAGTGTTCAACGAAAAAAATTTGTTAAAATACATCTGCTTCTTTTGGTACATATTGATTGCAGTTATTACTTAAGTTTAGGATTGCAGTAGTCGCTAGCAGCTTCAAAACTAGAGGCTATGTTTGCACAAACTTCGATTTACCGGTTTTTTTTCAACTATATTCTTAACATAAACTTGCAATAGAACTCTTGCTAATTGAGCAATAGTGAACGATCAAACTGAAAATTGTGTGATATGGAAAGGTCGAAATTCTGTTGCATTCGTCTTAAAATACGTTAGTATCTTTATTACTATTACTTTTATTGTCGTTAAATTACAAATCTCGTCGATCTAAGATTAGCGGTCGTAGAAGGACACCCCTAGTGACAACAAGTCTCCTTAGAGCTCCAGGACGTTCCTTATGACTCGTGCCGTTTTCAATAAAACTGTAGTCTGCATCTGTGTTATGGCTACATTTACTCAAATTTAGGCTAGGTACACTTTAAGTGTGTTTGAAATTGTCCCGAAGGCGCCCGAGACTACAGACAGTATCGTTACGCTCCATAGCTCTCTTTCGAGCTCTTGATATTTCGATTCTTCTTGTTCCTTCAATTTGATGAGTTGGTCAGCTGGGACTTGAAAGTCAACACTATGGAATGATTTGTTTTGTCGTCAATAAGGATTATGTCAGGTCATCTGGTCTTAATCACTTTATCAGTTTGTACGTTAAAATCCCATAAGATCTTAAATTCTTCATTCTTTAATACTGAAGATGTTCCGTATTCATGACAATTTCTATTTGTCGGGAAGCCTCTCTTTCTACAGGTGTCCAAATGCACAGCTTCTCCCACCCCATCGTGACGCCACTTGACCTCTTTCCGTGCAAGGTGAAGGCATTCAGGTATCAGGTGCGTGATAGTTGTTTTCCTTTCCATTGCACATGCGAAATTTGGTGTTTTGCTGACTGTGGTCAATTTTAGCTTTGACAGAGTTGGTGCGAATTGCTTTTTCTTGTGCACTTACGAGTAGAGATTCAATTTCTCTTTTTAGATATTTTAACCATGCCATGGATTGTTCATCAGAAATATGTTCTGCGCTTCTCAGGAACTGGCCATGCATGGCTTTGTCCTTGAATGTCTTTCGACAATCATGCCTTTTTCTCTTTTTTTTAAATTCTGTGACTCAATACCAATATGACCACGTCAACCGTCTTTTCGAGTTATGTATAGGCAACTTCTTTTCAGGTGATGGGCTTTGTGCATTGTGAGCAGCTTTCGGGTTCGTTCGTCTGAAATCTCCTCTTAACTACAAATTATAAAGCCTGGTGCATGTTTGAATATAGACGCTTCCCAAGAATGGAGATCTTCGATGAAGTTTGGACTGTTCATTTTAGTTTTAAGAATTTTACTTATCTGTCATAGGTACTCTTGGCTTACAATTACCTTCATTTCATTGTTGTTTACATCATCTTCCTCCAATAAATACCAAGGTATTTTTACATCCCTCGCCCTCTTTTTAAGGCCCTCAATAATTTGTCTGTTTGGTAAATTAGTTCCATCATATCTTCATAAGCAAGACAACACACTTTTCTAGCCCAAATGTCACATGAATAACGCTGCTAAAGATGCCAGCAGTCTGGACTAAGTCGACACCATCTTGAATCTCTGCAAACATTTTCTAGTCATCCATGTAGAGCCGATGATTCAAACATTGTTGGTTCGTTGTGAACTCGAATGCATCTTTAAATCTCTACTTTGTCTAGAAAGACATTTCTCATAATTCTTGAAGTCCCTAACAAAGCAGTTTTCTGAATCAGGAAAGTTTTTATGTTTAGTCCTATCTGCTCAATATACTTTTTGTGTGTGCTAGACACTCCAACTATCATTCATACATACTAACCCTTACAATTTAAAGTGTGACGTCACGATTTTGGAAATATTTGAATAATGGAAAAAATACTCAATTTTCACCTTCCCTTATTAGTAAGAACGTCAATGACCAAGATTGAAAGTGTTGCCCTTTCCCAACACCGAGATATCAGCTTTCAAAGCTTTTAATCTCTCTAACAAAACCTTAGTATTTGATACTGGGCTCTTCCGTAAGGATCCAAGGAATATCAACAGAGTTTTGACCGGAGACCTGATAAATTTAAACGCCTCTAGTTTAAAGACTATATACACTACAGGACTGGTATTTTGCCAAACAGCCTATTTCTGGGTTACCGTTAGATATATGGAGTCAAATCTTAATATTTCCAAAACTTTTGATTTGTGACGTCATCACTTTCCCTGCGCATACACAGATATCAAGATCCTACCCACCCCATCCCCTAAAACACAGGATAGAGAAACTGTATTCCGAGAAGCACTATTCTACTTGGCTGCATCCTCGTAGTTACAAACAAAGTCTAACTTACCGATCATGATTATCTTGACGGAAAAATTTCTTTCCATCATTTTTATTCGTGCTCAGAGATTATAAAAGTTAAAAATCCTTGATATTTAAACTAATCTTGTATTTCTGCTTGAACGATATTATCAAAAGAAGTTTAAAATAATACAATGAAAATATGGGACTTTGGGATTCTTAATGTTTACAACACACTAAGATTGCGAATGATATCGAAAATCTGTGAATGCAAAGGAAAAGGAGAGAAAATGAATTATTTCATAGGATAAGCCAATATAGACACTTCTTATAAACCATCTATGCCGAAAATAGTTTAAACTTACGGAGATATTTGCTTCATTTTGTGCTATTTTAACGGGTCAGAATTTAGTTTACCGACATTGGATTATTCTTGTTGATAAATTATGTTAAATTATGTTAAATTATTAAACAGTAGGTTCAAATGTGTAATATTATTTAGATAGAGGCATTCATGATTTATAAGGGGGAGTTCGATAGCTTCAATGTCCATGGGGTTGAGGGGGGCGTGACTGCTGATGATCATGTTGTTAAATTTGGCAGAATGTATTGCTCTGTGACAAGAGATTTGTTGTTTTATGCGTGCGCAGCTACTATAACGTCACTGGGTAGCACGTGGCTTTGCAGTTAAAAAACACTGGATGGAGCATCTTCCATTTCAAAGCGAGCTCAATCGTTGGACGCCATTTTAGCCCCTATCAAGCAAAGCTTATAAACAATGTTACGTAACATGGCGGACCTTCCCGGCATTTTAGCTTCTTGGGACTGGTATTAGTGACCGCCATTGAGTTTAAAGAAAACTGGAGAGCTAACTCCGAAACGAGGCTTGAAGCCACATCAATCTACCTTTGAAATCA
>JAAAKL020013190.1:0-12601 GCA_010016065.2 Carybdea cf. marsupialis auct. non (Linnaeus, 1758)
TAACAACACAACCGGAATACTGACTTTTTCTATTTTCATCTCAATTTCCCGTTATATAAGAACAATCAAACCGTTAACATTTCACCACCATATATATTTATATACATATATTCATAAATATATATAGATGTATGAATATCTATATAAAGCCAGGAATTTTACTTTTGTTTATTCTTTTGCTCGGTGCTATCCTGTGCTGTCAAAAACACTCGTAAAACGTAAGCAAATCAAGTACTAACATTCAACAAGCGATTGAAATAATGACGCATATATCTTCAATGTAACCTTTGAACAATTTTTCCTGTTGTGATAGCAATTCACCCCAGGAAAACGCCGACTCTAAAAAGTGTTTGGCTTCGTATTGACTCTACATGAACTATGCATTAACTGTTGTATACATCAGAGGGAAACAGCCCAAAGATCCAGACATACAGCATAGCATAACTAAATCTGTTAGGTAAATTAAACGTCAGCTGATAGAAGAACGAACGTATGGTAATTTATCGTTGAACCTCTGTTCTAACGTAAAGGACTGCAAAGCTCAAAAAGCCCAATAATAGAGGCAAATTGCGATATCATAACCATCCTCTCCACTACTGCCTCATGAGAAACTCAAACTGCTTTTCTTAAAACAGAGCAGATGGTTATGTAAACGGTATTTTTCTTTTCTCGAGAGACAGGAGAGACAAAGAGGCCACAGGTATTCGAGGCACGCTTACTTTTCGTGCACATTACTGGCAACTGTAAGGCTGCGGTTTGCCTACAACATATTGTAATATCAGCTTTTGAAAACTGATTTTTAAATAAAGTGAATATTCAGAGGTTAATGCCTAAAATTTATGAACAATCCCAAGCTTATGATAACAATGTTCTATTTATCGTCATTAGGCCTACGAAGAATTAAAATAGATAATCTGCTTAGCATGCTCTCTGTCTCTGTCTGTCTCTGGTACTCTCTCTCTATATATACATATACCTATATACATAACCATATATACATACAATAACCATACATATAAATATAAATCACCATAGAGCATCTCTAGTGATTTTATGTATAACCATATATATGCATACATATCAACAAATATTTAAAATCAACGCATCAAAATAGTCTGGCCCCTGCTCATGGCGAGCTTTCGTAATTCAACTACCTTCCTTCACCTGGACCAATCTATACAAAAATACATATATTTAGCAGACGAAGGAACAGAGCTCCGATAGCTCGGGTTGACACCAATTACCTCAGTTTTAATGTCTTAAACAACTTAGGGATGATCGTGTTTCATTTAGTTAGATATACATATACAAATATATAAACATACATACATAAATTTATATTCTCTGTCGAGAAAAGTACAGCAGCATAAGACGGAGCTCTTTTCCTGTGAGATGATTTTAAACAGTAAAAAACTAAACTCAAGCTCTTACAAAAATATTTTACTACTTTAAAATGTAACTTAAATGAATAGACAATTTGCAGATGTGATTTCAATCAATCGAAAAAACGTAGGAGAAAACGTTGTGATCATCAGCAACTACTAACAGTGCTATGCACAAAGGCTGAGACGAGACAAGCCCCATATAATCTGGAAAACATTATTTTACCTGGAATGGGACGAATGAATATTTACGAGGAGCATAAACCTGGCTTAAAAGACACTAAATTTTTGGAGCAACATTCCCGTTAACACAATTCGACAACAATTGTGTAATTAGTTCATCTAACATGGATAGGAATGCCGTGATTTTTCCCTTGCTGGCGGAGTATGTATCTTAAGCCATGCAAAGGACCAGACGTTGTGGTTGATTTGTTCTGTACAGTGCCAAGTTTATGTCAGGGTACGTATAATTTACGGGAAATAAAAACAATCTAATAACAGATGTGGCGCCCGAACGTATGGACTTGTTGAGTTCAATCTACATCCATATAATTCTGACCCAAGGAACTAAGTGGCTAGACCTTATCCCGGAAATGTTTCAAGTTTATGAATTTAGGCCAGTCTAAGTTAAGCTGTTGGCATAGTCAACCTATCTGTGGCAAATATGACAAGTACAATGAGCTACATTACAACATAAAAATTGCTTACGCAATCGTAATATTATATCAGACTGAAACGTAGAAGGCAAGAAAACTGGTCACTGAGTATCTGTGGTCCCTGGCACCAATGAATCAGAAGATATTTTGCTGAGTGCCTGATCAAATGTCGGTTCCCATAGAAACATGAAGAAAATATGCTTTACACGTATATACAATGTTGACAATACGTTTGTCAACATGTTATCATAAAAATATATTCCAGATGATGAGTAGGCAGTTTAGCAAATGAGCTAACGTGATTAATTAATCAATAACATACCTTAAAGTGAAGCCCCTCAGGAACTGTAGAAAATACATCATCTCCATGTATATCTCTCACAACGCAAAACAATAGCACAAGTATTGTTGGACGCCAAATCCGAAACAAGTTAAAAACCATATTTCCAACTGTCCTAAGCAATCCCTCTTATTAATGAGTCAGTCAACTAAGTTAATTGACTATTCACGATACTCTCCTGTATTCTATATCGACGATTCTCTGTAACTTCTGAGTTCTTATTCTTAAATCAATCGAAGATGTGGTTGTAATCTTTATATTTACAGTTAGTTGTTAATAGTTCACAGTTTTATTCAATACCTTGTGAATGATGCGATAATCTAACTCCTAGCTGATGATTGAGAGCGTCTAAAATGAAGTGGTTAATAGATACCTTCTTTGACAACCCTGAACAGACTTGCTCATAGTCTGCTTTTCGGCTAACTCCTATTAGAGTGTTGCGAACAGTCAGACCAGCTGAGGAGACCACTGAATACTTGTGATCATTTACAGGAAATGTCACATTAACTCATTGTTGAGGTGTATCTATTTGCCTCCTGTCGTGGATGAGGGCTGTAAAGGCTACACAAAAACGTGTCACGTTGAAGCTTCAAGAAGACCGAAAGGGAGCACGGATTCTCTGAAGACACTATGGCTACATGTGCATACGGAAACTTGTACATAGGCATCTCGTCACTTTAAAAGACGCGATTGATGTGTTTTCTAATTACTCGCTGTGTGTGAACTGTATAAAAACAGATATTTTTCAATATCTCAAACAACGTAGCTGAGATCAAAGTCCTAAGGCTTTCTCATTTCAAAACACAAAAAATCTATGCGGATTACTCATTTCACATGGCATTGCAGATTTGCAAGTTTAGTAGGTTGATCATTATGCTTAATGAGGTTTATATGTGTTCTTTTGGTTAATTGGTTTTGAGCATTTCAGGTTTTTAAGAGAACTACGGATTTTTGCTAGAAGCAGATTTTTGTCAAATTTTGCTTCTTTGTGATATCACGATACTGTAAAATTTTGCTTCAAGTATTTAGTTTAAATGAAAGTAGGAAATTAAAGGCAGATCAAAGACACTAGTGGCAAGGCGAGTGTCCCTCTTTAATGTGCAAACAACATATACTTACATAAGCTGTGTTTAAATTCGTAAATTCAGGAGCCAACTGTCAGCATTTGAAGTACTAGTTTTACTGTACTGAGGAAAATATAAAAGCAAAAAAGGCCTGAATGTAACATAATGTGTACATTCATAATGTGATATGTTGAGACCACTCTTCGTCCTTTTAACTGCATTCTCGTACGTAGGTAGATCTACTTTTATCACATAAGCTTAGGAGCAGGTATTGCGTTCAACGCTGGTCATATGCCAGCGGCGAAGCTTAATCCCGCATCTTAACGTATACGTGAAATACGAAGATAAAACTACGTGTACGTGGACGTAAACAAATATAAAATTTAAAACAGAATGCAAATTCAACAAAATTCTCTTTTCCTAAATTACAATTCTGATGAAAATTAAACAGCTATCTGTTGTACAGTGTTTACATATTGTATCGTTGATTTGGGTGACCGTGACGAGTAAATTGATCTTCATATGGAAAAATATAAATATCTCGGTATGAGAAATAGCAACGTACTTCATACTGGGGGGTCATTTTGTGTCGAAGTGGGAAGCCAAGAGTTTCAATTTTCCAACTTTCAACAGTTATCCTTTCCCCTCCCAAAAGAAGTCCAAGTGCAGATTGTATCGGGGATTTTTGCTTTCTTCCGCACATGACACAGGTAAAAACTGTTTCATTCGAAAATGTTTCTATAAAGAGAGAGCCTATTTGAGGAAGTGGGAAGCGCAAAAGAGTGAATTTGTTTGGCCTTCCTAGCCCAATCGTTAAGTATAGAAATACAAGGATTGTCCTTAAGATGTTTGGGCTGGTTTTGTCCCCATGATACTGTAAATCTTAATGATAACAATCCATGATCACAATTTAAACTGGGAAGAACGAAATATGAACTTTGAGAAGTCTACTGGACGCTTGAAAGCCTTTCAATTTTTGTTTCCTCCTTACAGTGTAAAAGTTGCTGAGAGTTGCGGTAGCAAAGTGTTTCAAACTGATGAATTATCTTTCCCCGTGGAATATTTTGCTGCAGTTCCATTAGCTTTCAGTGCAATGATTTTGTCTCTTGCTCAACCAATTACATGGAAATTCATCTGATCAGCAACACCAATGCTCCAAACAAAGGAAGTTCGACAGATACCACTGTTACCTCTAGAACCCCAAACTTCGTTGCGTGTAAGCTAGCATCAGTTATTTAATATATGGAACAGTGAACGACTAATACTTTCGCTATATCCAAAACCATAGCTAAGATGGAGGAGAGAAGTGCTGCATTTAAGGACAAAGACTGTTAACTTTGTTCCAAACTGTTGCTCACTTTTTGATAGTTCGTCAATTTAACAATCTAGCATCCATTTTAAAACATTCTGTTGCAAGATTTTGCACTTTTGGCGTAACGATAGTAAAACAGTGATTCCTAAACAGGGATCCTTTGTATAAAAGTAGAACCTTAGAACTTAGCTTTGATAAGTACCATATTATAATAGCAACAACTTGGAACTTGTAGTAAAAATGATCTGTCTTGTGAATTTGTCTTCATCTTGTTGTTGTTTATAGTAGGAACAGTACTGAAGTGAGTGGGAGGCAAAATGATAATATGTGCATAAATCCTGGACCTCCCGCATGAGAGTTGACCTGCCACCAGCAATCAAGGGGGGAATTCAAACTGCTTAAAATTGTTTGAAGTGACACCATACTCTCATTGGGAGAATTTTTACTTTTGAAGTTTAAACAAAAAGCATACCTCTATTTCATTTAGGTCCTTTTGAGTTTGTATTTTGATTATGATTTGGGGGTTAGGAGTGCAAATTCTGTGCCATTAAGCAGAAAGAAAACCATATAAATCATCTGGCAGCATTAGTGTAAGTTTTGGAATTGGTATTTACCCCACCTTTTATTCACAACGTCAATTGTGCACCATCAAAAAATAAAGGACAGGCCACAAATGAAATGACATTTACTGTTATACTAGCCAAGGAGTTTCTACTCTTGCAAGCCTCGACTTGTGAAAATATCTTGAAAAGTGTGCGGGTCATTATGTAGGATATCAAACCCAGGTGCAATGAAGTCTAAGAACATTTATTGGATATCCCCCGACTTACTTGTGCTCCTGGTTAAAAGATACGCACATTTGTAGTGCTTCACTGATTTTGATGTTCAAGGGAGATAGTTATACCTGAGTTCCCACTAACCGTGCCATTTGTGTGATGATAGTGCTTCACTGATTTTGATGTTCAAGGGAGATATTTATACCTGAGTTCCCACTAACCGTGCCATTTGTGTGATGATAGTGCTTCACTGATTTTGATGTTCAGGGGAGATATTTATACCTGAGTTCCCACTAACCGTGCCATTTGTGTGATGATAGTGCTTCACTGAATTCCATTGGGAAACCTTGGATAATGAATCATGGCACGCGAAGGCGAAAAAATAAAACGCCAATCTGTCCTGTTTTTGTTCATTCTTTCATCCGTCGAGAGGAAAAGATGTCGATTCTATTATGAAATGAGAACAGGTTTGGACCTACAGGCACGCCGTATCGCAAACTTTAATCTCTAGCGAATTGAAATACTGGCGAAGTACCACAAAATCACTCCGGATCATCCTAAGATTCCTGTTCACAGAAAAATTCAATTGAGAACAAAAACTCTCTCATTTCTTAGTATTATATCTCTGCATGCCAAGATTAACATTCGAAAGGTGGTGCCCATCCTAAGCTTAGATGACTAATAGCAGGCATGGAAAGACAGCACTATGAAAACGTGTGGCTTCTCATAGATAGAATTTAAATTTGATTAACAGGATGGTAGATGTAAGTGCTATACGAAGGATGAAAGTTAAAACCTCAACTGGTTGCCTTTCATTAGTAGCCAATGGTGCAATGGTCTTTATTATGGATTCTCCCCCTTCTCAGGGGGGGGGGGGTACTCCCCTCCCAAATCTGTGTTCGTTTCAGGCTGAGCTGTAAGCTATCATTAATATTTTTAATATCACCCCCTGAAAAAGGCTTTCATCTCATTACATTTTACAGTGAAGCTGGTTTACAACCGGGAGACAAAGGGATAAATGAGCCTCAACCGAAAACATTGTTTGTTTCTATCGTCGATTACTTTCTGCGTCAATCAATTTTGGTAAAGCTATCTGTGAGTGTAAGAATTAGAAGCAATGGAATATGAATATGAAGGTTAGTATGCTTACCTACTCTGTTGCTCGGTCGAGTTAAAATTGAGCCCCTAAATCTATTTATGGCCCAGGAAGCATAAATATCACTGTAACGTTTCCCCAGGGCCTACATTCTCCCTACGTGCGAGGGAGTTTGTCCGAGCTTGTGCTTTTTAATAATGGCGATTATAAAAGCAGTTGTTTTTCTTAAGTGACTTTTGTATAACGAATTAGAAAACAGAGGATGCATCATATCTCTCAGAGCGAGACAACAAATTTCATCTCTTCAAGTGGTTTCAAACGTATCTAGAGCAAATATAGCATCTACTAAATTCTAACTATCGTTCATTTTAAATTCAGGATGTTTTAGCTATTTTACTATGCAGAATCGATACCTACATAACGTCAGTTTATCCATACAGGCCTGTTTGCTTACATTAGTTTGGCTAAAAATGCCTTATAATTACTACAGCTTGTAAAAACAAACCCTACAAATTCTATACTCGATTACTTCTTAAGACGACATGTCATGTTGAAAAATCAATGAAAAATATAAGATGAAATGAACATTTAAGGTCCCCTTGTGACTCTTTCTATGAGCGAAAGTCGAAATGATTCTTGGTCCATTGATACATTCACAGGCTAGGCACGGAAAAGGGTGAACAATTCATTCAAGGTTGGTAGGACGGTCATGCCATTAATGCTGATAATAGCAATGCCTCGTTCATGAGTTTCCCCTTCCACTTCATTTCTTGTCTAATGCGAGACTTTGGCTGTAGTGCCTTACGACTTCGGTCCCCCTCCTCTTGACTTTTCTCGACTGGAAACTCAGGCAACGGACATGACGCCGATATACAGACGCGATTGGCGGTTGATGACGGATACATCAGGAATTAAGCTACTGCATCTCTCATGTCATTATGACGCAACGGGTAAGGCACCCACCTTATGAGCTATACAAGGCAATAAATTCTACGGTTGGTAATTGTATGTAACATACACATGTATTTTCATATTTCTTGCTCAACGAATCCCCCTGCGATGAAAATTTGCATGAGAAAATATGTAAGAAGGGGAAACTAGCAGGGTAATTCTTAGGTTGGGAGGGGGCGAGTTAGCTCTGTTGGTAGAGAACCCAGAAAATAGAAGGTTGGTGGTTTGAGTCTACGTTCGAACGTCAATCTTAACACTCCTAACGCAAAGGCAGCAGGGACGTGGATACATGGCATTAACTTGAGAAGGACAAAGGCGACTAGGAAACGTAGGAAATATGTCTAATCGGGGGATGGTGTCACAGAATGGTTTAAAATTTATATGTTGTGTTTCTAAGAAACTCATCAAAAATGGAAAAGCTTTCAACTGACTTTTGAATATCAGTTTTAAAAACGTGAAGATGAGTCAAAGAATAGCTGTTAATAACTCTCTCTCCAAAGCACTTGTTACTTAAGTGAATACGGTTGCATTTGCTTTTACATGTAGGTTTAACATTTCTTAAAGTTATACCTTTCATTAAATCAGTCTGATTTCTGTCATTGAGCATTGATTCTGGGATGAACTGATGTAAATCCAAACCCCAGAGTTGTGGTTTTATAACACGTCGCTGGTAAACTCTAAAACGCCTCACTTTTCTGAGTTTCTGGGTATTAGGGTTTTGCAGCGACGTTTCAGCGTTCTTGTACTAGGCTTTGAAATTCTGTTGCTTCCTATCGGAAAGGACATAAAACATTGCTTCTTTACGTCATCTGCAATAAGAGTATGAATTTATATCCCTTTTAGACAGCACGAAGCACGTGGTTTAAGAAACTGTATTGAAAATCAGCGACTAAGATTTGATCACTGCTCTGCGAAGCTTTAATAAACTTCTCCTCGCCACAGTCACGATGCCAACTCAGTCCATGTGGGATCTTGTGTACAGGTAAACCATGAAGGCTTTTAGATGGATCTTGCTTGCGTTTAGATCGCTCAACTATGTAATACTACGTCACACTGCTCAAGATTAAAAATTTACGTAATGTGTACAAGTTACTGTGGTCTGCTCATGCACTATTCTTCAGACAGTAGGTTCTTTAGCTGTCCATACAGTTAAGCTTCCATATTAATGTGTGTTTGTCCTTATTTCAAGGACATCCTTATAAGTCATATAAAGGGGATGACATTATATATAGGGTGTGCATACAATTAATACCGTAGTTACAGAGATCTGTGTCAGCGGTAGTGACAACGGCGCACAACTACACATCACTATGTCGCTATCGAAAGGAGCATTCATAAAGGTAGAAACTATAAACCGTCGGCAACTTATAGAAACATTCTGGTGATCATAATTTTGAAAAGGTGCCCAATTACTTCTATGTTATTTCACCAGATTCTATCTCCCTCAATCCATAGTAGTAAGATTCAAACCCTGAAAACCGCAGGATGTTCGACACCCGTCAAAGAGTGCAGCGATTCCAAAAGACTTCAGTTTAGGAAATTTAGGGATTCAAGCATGTACAAACCTCGTAATTTTATTAAAGGTCGGAGTTAAATTGCTATTTTTCATGCTTTTAATGTCTACATTATGACGAGTCCTTGCATGGTAAAGCAATCTTTGTTCACTAATCTTAATTGAATAATACTCCTTGAAGACTACGTTGATAGAGAGAATCAATCCTCATAGTGGACTAATCAACCTCCTACTGTGTCATTTTTATATAAATCCATTATATATTCTCTGCATCACCACCACTGGTTAAAGCTTATTACTCTGCTCTTAAAATTCTAACTTTATCAATAACAACTTCACTTCTAATATTGATTGGAGTAGCATAGAGTTTAATTTACTCTCCATCAACCAAACGAAAGTAAACGAAAATGGAAGTTTGGGGGTAGAGGGTGTGGCGAAGCCAAACTGTTCTAAATAATCAAAAACGGAGAGAAAGTAACACTAAAGGGTAAGCCGTCTTTTAAAAAGAAATAAGGAATCAAGCTCAAAGAAATTTTTAATTGAAAAAGGGAACTGATGAATAAGGGGTCGCAATAAGGAATTCGAATCGACTCGAATGCTTCAAAATTCGAAAATTGAGTTAAAATTGATTTTCGGAAGGATATTTTGTAGTTGATGGAGATCTATGGCTGAGACGTTATCAGCATATTATCTTCACAGATGGGTTGATTTTGAACCGGCTTTTTTAAAACTCCTAACGTCAACTGATCCAGGCCATAAAGGACTTGAATGGGTTTTCCACAAAAGCTCGCCTGTTGTTTCTTTCCCTGGTTAATACATTGATACTATTGCAGTTAAAGCGTTTGGTTTTAAAATTCGGCTGCATAGAGGGGATGTAGGCCCTAATCGTGTTACGTTTTAATATCTAGACCGACTAAGTCAGGCACAGTGGAGACACAAGAGAGGTTTAGATCGATTACGAGGTCGAGGATGGGTACGAGCTCCCTGAGGAAGTAAACAAAGTGTAGCTTGTTCTTGTTCTTTTTGTTACAGGTAGTTAAATCAACCACAAAATGGAAACGTTGCACTACGTTAAAAGGAAATAGTGACAGTGAACTTATACGAGTATGGGCTAGGGGTTGGGATAGGGGCCATATAACTTTAATGATGACAATTTGCGACGGGTAAAAGACATCTTATTATCTTTGCATTATTATGTAGTCGACGATTTTAAAGTGCAGATTTGTGAATGGATAGTGAGGGAGTCAAAAATTTATTGCAGCTGTTTTTCTCCCAGCACAGAAAAGTGCAGCATCACAGCTTGATTAGGATCGAAACATTCTTGCTTCTCTTTTCCTCTTTCATGGTTATTTGTTCTTTAGTTATATATTTATAAACGATATCTATTATCGGCATCAAGATACGCTCTTTATATTCCCATATTAAATGTAAATAAAGATCAAACTTGATCAAGAGAAATTAACTATGCTAGACAGCTTTAATAACGTCTTTAGTCAAAGGCAAAAAATATCACGGTTTCATTAAGGAGAAAATAAGTTTCTTTATTGCTTCCTAACATCCAACCAGATCCTACCCGATATGGCCAAAGGCGGGAAAAAACACGAAAATCGAGGAGGATCAGCCTGAACTGTCAGTATTATTGAAACCGGTCAAATCAAAGAGTCGTAAACCCCTGGTCCTGGTTAGCCCGAATCTGGAATTTTTTTATACATATTTTTATATTTTTCAACGAGAAAGTGTTTCCAAATATCTTTGCGTCAATCTTTATTTACATACGCGTTTATTAATAAAACTAACTATATGACCGCCAGAGACTAACTATAAGACGCGTTTCACCCTCTTATCATACTAATTTAAGTATTTACAAAGCTGTCACCTATACTGAACCGTAGAGTGCACTCGTGGGTTCATTTAAACCAGGGGGCTGATCGTGGACCTCATATACCGCGGGTGAACAGGATTACATTGTACACATTTAAGAAACAGACTATTATTTTGAAAAGTACTCTGCTCAAAAAGGTCATGCCTTTGATTAGAAAATAACGACCTTGGATTATCACAAGTAATTAAGAGATGATGTGAGGTACTTAAAAGGCCAATTGAGGAAATTCAAACGATCATGCTCGTGGAATACCGGAAGCTTATCATTTCTCTTGCCGGGCGTAGTTTAGCACCAGAGAGTCCCGCAAGCCAATAGGGTTTTCTGGAGACCTTCACACACGCGATGAACATCCGTTCAATCGTTAAGTTAGCATCAGGTGGCAGTTCAGGAAGAAACTAAATGGCTGGAGGATGTAAATTGTGTGTTGAAAAAGAAAGAGCAGAACGGATGTTAGGAAAGAGTACACTACACTAATGGTAAATCTTGAAAATAGTGATTTGCTGACATGAGGCAATTGTTGTTAAAAACACCCATGTATGAATATCACGAAGATTCCTTTCGCGTCTCCTAGATGTATTTGATACAAGCTTGAAGTAAACGTGATGTGGCAGGGTAGAGCAGATAACCCTTATTCCCGTCTAAAACCTATTGACGAGGAGCTAAATATGTGAAATGTTCCTAACAAGTACGCAGTTCTATACAACTTTACAAGAGTGACTAAAACGCATTCTTAGAGTGAGTTTTATGTTGATGTCAATACTCTTGGAAGCAAATGATTACTAAAACCGAATCACTGTCCTCAAATCGTATACTTCGAGCTCAGGGAAAGGCCCAATTTGAGCATCATACTTAAAAATGTAAAACTGCATGTAGAATAGTCTGCAACTTCACATGAGTATGCGCTTGTTTCACTTCGGGTGAGGATAAGCTACTCTACAAAGATTTAAAATCGAATAAAGAATACATTTTCTACTTCCAAGTGATTTACCCGTGAATGAAACGAAACTTAAACAGTTTCAGCTATCTGTAAATACAAATGTGAAAACAGATAACTGTTTATTTTAGCTGAAAATTTATGCCGAAATATTATAAGCACGGTTAAATTTATTACTATATATCTAATTGACCTCTCATTTTTACTGATTCATATCTTGTTCTGGTACACAACAAATAAATATAGGGTTAACATCATTATAGACTTCCGATTATTCTTCTGATTCTGAAAATTCTTATGCACTTCATTTTAATATCATTTTGGTAAAGCTAGAATAAAGAAAAGTTCCAGTCTCGAAAGACTACATTTGAGGAAATAATTACATCTAAGGACCTCATACAATTAATGTAATACGGCTTACGTATGCAAAAAATATAACTAGGCCTACTCCAAGTTGCCAAAACGCAACTATTGTACCGTTAAATATGAATTTAGCCCCTACATATGCTGAATATGATTATGTGGTAAAAGTGGATGAGCACATCAAGGAGGTCCATCGTTCACGTTCTCTCCGATGATGATCCTAGTTTAATACGAGTGTGGGCATAGTTGGGTGGTGGTTTGATGCGGAAGGGGGGGGGGGGGGCTAAGAAGTTCGGGGGAAACTAACCACAAAGTGTTTTTTTGTCTTGTCA
>JAAAKL020013191.1:0-12601 GCA_010016065.2 Carybdea cf. marsupialis auct. non (Linnaeus, 1758)
GTTTCCCACTTCACGAGAGCAGATGACAGAGCACAGTACCTCCGGGATCGTGGCAGGCAAGCTCAGGGTCGGTTCGACTCACGACCCTCGGAGTGTAAGACTGATACTACCACTATGCAACTACTGTGTAATGTAATGTAATGTAACTTAACGCAATGCACATAGCACCGTGGTAACCTACACAAGAAAATAGCATTGATCTCACATAGACGATAAAAGCTCTAGTCGTCTGTTATCGTGGGCATAGGCATTGCATCAACTAATAATAATGCATAATGAGTCAGACAGTAACAAAATAAGATAAGTACTTATTCGAAGATAGACACAAGAATCTCTCTGACCAAACCACGAACAAATACTGTAGAATTATGATTCAAGGGCCATCACAGTGTTACGCAGTAACATCGTCAAACAATCTTACAGGGTGTTTTGCGTGAAATGTTGTAAACGCAGTTCAATATATTTTCTGTTGCTCTTGTTTCAGTTTGAAGCCCTAGAAAATGCTTTTTTCCAAACGTTTTTCAAGACTTAAGCATTCCCAACTTTACAAAATACGGGTTGATTTTCATTGATATTGGTAATGCTTTATTTTACGTTTTATAATTTGCCTTATTAAAACTCTTGTTTACCTTTATTATCCTCCCTTTGGGCTCCACGTATAATTTATTCATTAAAAGGATTTGAGTGGTCTCTTTTCAGAGTCCTACAATCATGGACAAATAGAAGTTAAACTTTTACTAAATTTCGGTAAAAATGGAGCAAATCACGCAACACACTAGCCACATGAAGGGGGTCTCCAGGTGGTATTTTTTGTTTTCTAGACCTCTCCGCTTAGCAGCAGGGAAGTCTGACATGCAAGTGCCCAAAATGCTCGTTTTCAAACTGAACAATATTTTGAAACGGGGGTTGGGGAAGCTTTTATATTTCATAGTCCTAAGTTTTAGGTCGACAAGGTCTTTAGGTAATGAGGATTTGCAGCAAGGTATTATGGCACTTACGCGTTTGTCAGTTACAAAAGGACACCAAACCATTCGACAACTGTTAAGTTTTGAGTGGATTCTGTCATTGGCATGTAGACAACAGCAATAGAAAAAAGGAAGCTACAACGAGCTCTATTGCTTGTGTTTGTAAACCAGTCTCTTTCCATTGGTTACGTTTAGTGCTATTGCAAACGTTAATTCTGTCTCTCATTTCTGCATTACCTCCACTCTATTCCCATTCCCTTTCCTATCTTGTTCATCCCGACATCAACATCTGTATATAGCGACTAATATGGTAATTGATATCCCTTTACTATATTTCTCGGAAGCAATCGCTCGCATATCTCGTTGTCAACTTTGTCAACTATTCTTTCATAGTTTTATCACAAGAAATAAATAGTTTGCCTGAATCCATTTTGCCTTTAACGTTCTGTTTGAAGCAATTTAAAAGAAAAGAGTTGCAACCTCTAATATGTAGTGGTTTTACTGTATCAAGAGCACCAGATTCAAAATTTATGTTTGCAAACCTACAAAGGGCATTTATTCGATTGAAGCCAAGCCTCTATAGGCCATTCTACATCTTTTTCTTCATTGCAACTGTTTATCAGGAACGTGTAATAAACGTTTTGAGAGTTGCTATACACTTAATAGGTGTAGTTCGACAAGTTTTCATCGGCTTTTGACGCTTTTGCGTCTCAATGCTGTTTGATTACTCACGCATGTAAGTCGACATTTAGTAATTTTTATGATGTATTTTGAAACAGAGACAAATAGTAGATTTGCAGCATTTCTCCCATGACAGAATCATAGAAAATACTCCTGGAAATACTGTAGCCCCGGTACCAGAGTGCCAGATGTTAAGATTTGATTCTCATGGATAAAATTAATGTCTTCTTTCACTAGCCTCAGCGATCCACTATACTTTCTGTACAAAGGTAATCAATCAATCTTTTTGTCAATTGCGAGTATCATGCTTGCACCAGATTGATATTGATTAGATTCGCAATAGGATATAGCTTTGTTCTTATTGATATAATCAAAATATCTTTGCTCAGAACGGAGCTGGGTGGACCCCAGTTTGTATACCGGGAATTTGTCAGAGAATATTTCAACCTATGATAAAAGCAGTTCTGAATAAGATATTTGAGTACCACTCACAGATTTTTGTAAGACTGGATATTAGATTTTGTTGTTTTTCCATTAATGCGCTTTACTGTTGGAAAAAAGTATGGCCATGCACTTCCCAACTGACAAGAGGTCGTCAACCAGCTCTAACAGTTCCTTAACGCGTTCGCTGAAGCTTAATTTTGATATTGTCTTGGGCAATTTTCTTTTATCTTCCTTCATTAAAGACAGCTATGACAGAAGAGGTGTTTTGAAGGATCTATGACTCGATATTATTACCTACGAATAGTGCCTTTCTGTCCTAATTCTTCACATTTCTGCAAATGACTTTAAAACAGTTACTTGCTGCTTTCGATGGTGGCTTTGTGACACAGAACGTAAAGACAGTAGCGTGTGATTTATGCTTTTTATTTGTCTGTTCAGTGTACCTAATACTAACACCTCCAATAAAAAGGGAGCATTAGTAAAACAAGGTCTATTTCGACCTTTTTTGCTACCCCAGGCCTCTTAAATTATGGAGTCTTTTTGGGATCAGTTTTAAATTATTTATTATTTAATATCTTGGTTGCATACTTCTACATTCATTTCATATCTTTATAACGCCTTATTTTTTGCTATGGTTTTGGATTGCTTTTTAATTGCAGTTGGTTTTTGTTGCGTGATGACAAAATTATAGTTCCAAAAATTTGTCTTCTTCAGTTTACCACCAACCTACTTTCATGGGCATTTTCACTAACTACGACAGCTTTGTATCTTAATTTCACAAGGAATATCTGTCAGCTTTATCACTACAGTCTTCCCGTATTAGCGTTACGTTAGTGGCTCCTTAATGATCGCTCACCCCGAAGAGGCAATTTCCTTGATACAAAAACCTTAGTTTCCCTACACGTACAATGCCCCTTTCTAGGTGGATTTTATGCATTTGTCTTCCTGATGTCGCTTATCGTTCTCTTGAATTCGCTTTTAGATTTTGAAATTGTTAAGTCTGGTCCACCGACATATAGACCTTAGCTTTGTTCTTCCCTTAACCATTCGTCTTTAGAACTTTTTCCTTTTGAGGTGGGTTGTCTCATTATTATGCTTGCATTGCAAATTGGCTGGAAAGTACCGAAAGTTGCAATATCTCAGGAACGTGGTAGAAGAGCCTTGAATGACCGAAAGGGTTACATAGTGACAACGTTTACCGACAATGTACAATTCGAGGGTAGTCGGTGCTAAGAAGGAGGGTTTGATATTGTCACGTGGTAAGTGCAAACGTAAACAAGTTCATCTGAAAACTGCCAGCTTAGCGAAAAGGGCGCGCAATTTGATTTCCACCTGCAACTGATACTTGTTGAGAACAAGAACGAAGATCAAAGGGGCGATGAAAGTAACGACAGAGAGTGGACGAAAAACTTCAGGGTCAATGGCTGACGTCACGGACTGTAGTGGTATAACCCTCGTAGGGGTAGGTGGGGTAGTCCGAACCCCCTAACTTTCACCGGCAATGCTGTCTCCAACGAATTTCAACGTTCTGCCTCACTGTTTCCTGACTTGGAGCCATCTATTCATAAACGTTTGCTCATTTCCTGTCTAAAGCACGGCTTAAACAATAACACCATGCCTATCTTTCTTGCATTATTTTCATAAACTTGCTTGTGTTACCTCCTACTTAATCACGTCTCAGATTTTATTTTATTTTTATTATTATTTGTTTCATTAATGGTAACGTCTCGCTTGCGTCACTGAGCCACTCATAGCTTTAAAACGTGCAACAGAAAGGTATGTATTGTTTCAATTGCGGACGGGTTGGGATAGAGATTAGCAACAATAAATTATCAAAGCTGCAAGAGTAAGAAGTACATCCTGTCACCAAAACGGACTAAAATATACAATACAATATAGTTGTAAAATGCATCAAACATATCTTTGCATAATAAATTTCTAACTTAGATCAAAGACTATAGAGAAAGCGTTCCTTTTTCTATAGTCTTAGCTCTGATGATCAAAAGATGTGGATAAAGGACACTAAGCTGAAAGCAAGCGTCCTTAACAATGAGAACGAACCTTTACTTCGTGAGTCACTTTCTTGGAATTTGTATTTGCTCGCTGGCATTGTATCTGCCTTCCAGCCTGTCATCCTGTCATTATCTAAGCAATCTAAGATGTGTTGAATATTTTCCCGAAACGTCTGAATTTAACGTTTTGCGTAGGTTAACGTTAACCATTCCAATACAGCTTGCTTCATTTATAATCATAAAATTTATTGTTTGATGAAGAACATTTTCAATACAATGAAGTACAGTCATCAAATAGAAAGATGCACTCTTGTGTAGGTTTTGCCTCTCTAGCTTCTACCAGATTCTTGTCAAGGCCAGTTACTAAAACGGGTTAATAACACGTGCTTTGCAATGTTTAGCAATGAAAGTCTTAAAGATCCTGCTCACCTTAACCACTGTTGATTCAGTAGTTTGTAACTTTCCCCCTCACTTTCACCACTTGCACGTTAAAGGCCAACTTCTCACAACCATCAACAGGTATAATAAATATCAGTACCAATTCGAGGTACAAATAACAAAGCGATTGTGTTGATGGGATCGCCATCTACATAAACGACAATGGGATCATGAATCGAAGATACCCAAGTACTTTTGATATGCAAAAAATAAATAAATTCGATCCTCTGCTATAGTGAAGCGATAGATATTCATTGCATCCCGCACCCAGCCCTAGGAACCCACTTCATATCCCCGGATAAAAACTACTGCGCTCGTCATTTGATCTGTATCTATCAATGCAAGATCTACTTGCGATTATACCAAAATAAGGACATGCAATTCTGCGGATTTAATGTTGATTGATAGTCGTCTTAGTTCTGATATCTAGAAAATGGAAACCACAACAATGACAGCTTTAATTATGGACGCAGAGTATAAGCTTAGCAAACTCTGGTATGACTAACACTGTATCACCAATGTTTTTAAAAAAGGAGTAAAGGAGACTCATGCGACATCGTAAGTTTAATTTGCTTGAAGGAGAATCGTTGAAGACGTTACATGATGGTAATAACTTGCCCATCATAGACATAGATTAACTGCACAGAAAGGGTGATTTTCAGGTCGAATAACAGCGCAAAGCCAATTATCTATGGGCGTGAAAATCGATTCATCCGCACTAAATGTACAAAATCAGAAACTGCACACTGAAAAGTGATAACGTTATAATATATTAAAACAAATTCCCAATTAGGCTTTGATCGCTTTGGCTGCTTTCTATATCAACCAAAAGTCATCCAGAAGTGAACAAAGGTATACAGAGTAGTCACAGAAGATAAACTGGAAAGTTGAAACAGAAAAGGACGTAAACATAGCTTAGTGACAATTTGCAGTACATTGAAATATGTTAGCCCTAATTTTTATTCGAAATCGATTGCAGTTTTCAAATAAAACCAGCAGAACAATTTGCTGCCTTTGTTTCTTTAAAAAATAAATTGAATTTTTCTTCTTGTTTGATTTCATACTTTCTGACTACATACATATATACTATGATAATCAATCGGTAGATCGATTGTTAGGCAGGTAGCATTTGAGTTCTCTTATATTAAACTCAACTGCCTCAACTTTGGTAAGTTTCAAGTCTATTTATTAGTAAAAAAACTTCGAAAATACAACAAAGCCAAAGTTTTAGTTAGAAAGATAGAGAAAAGGAGTGCGCTTCCACGGTCACAATTCGAAGTGTCTTTTCCTATCTATACTCGGGGCTCATCTGACCTGCACTATAAATCAAGACGTGTACTACAGTTGTGTTTCAAGGTAATTGCACTTACTTCAAGTTACGAAATTTATTAAAGCTAGGAAATGATGTTTCGTAGAAGATGAGAAAAGGTAGAGAAAGCATGGCTTTGTGATTGAATAAATGGATTTCTCAGCTGCTATCATAATAAATCAATCTCGCACCACTAATGGAAATATGTCTATTTTGTTCGCTCTCTCATCTAAAAAACTTTGGGCATAAATAGCGAACGTAACTGATGTTGATTAATGTGTTAACGTTAATTTTTCACGAATGCATAAGGGTCATGCTCAACTGCACCTTGTAAGAAAATAACATGCATATGCTGTCTCTACAAATTTTATACTTAAATCAATTCGTTATAATGACTAACTAAAGTTTTTTGAGTATAATAAACGTAGCGACTGTCAAATTGTATCGACAGCTAAGTTTCTCAATACTTATATCAACGTAGTTTCTAATGCTGTAGAAGACACAAAATATGTCTGCTATAAAAATGTGTGAACGTACCAGCCATCATCAATACTCGGTCTGTTCACTGTAAAAGACATTTGAGGCATTACTTTGCTAATAGCATGCCAGTTTATTAACTTCTTTCGGCTAACTTGCACAACGAATCAGTAACGGATATTCCGGGAAAGCCACAAAAGCTTCAAACTCCCAATTGTTCGAAATTCAGTACTTAACATGCTAAAGTTACGCGGTTTAAAAGCAATAAATAAATTTTCATTAAATATAGATACTATAAACCTATTTACAAATAGATTACAGAATATCCACATACCTTTGGCTTGATTTAATAAACTTCAGTGAGCGATCATAGAAATGTATTATTCGACAATGTCAATTTCAAATAGTCTTCATCTGATAACCAGTTAAATCTTAATGAAACATCTCAAAAGACAATTGATATTTTTATCAATATAAAACTGAAATAACGGCGGGTCGGACAGGGTGTATTGTTTAAACTTTTATATTTCATTTTCAAGAAAACAGCACCTACGTTATGCTATCAAATGAGGTGCTGTACTTAACGATATAAACGGCAGCCTACATTCAAAAAAGGACGAGGGATTGTGATTGCTAGGAATACATGACTGTAGAAGTTGATACAGGATGAAGTAAAGTAGAGGAAGCAAATGAGTTGTACCTAAAATGGGAAAAAAAACAATGGGGACTTCCCTGCTTTCAATAAAAACTTGTTTAGAGGTAATACTAAATTAAAGAACTCAAGATCATATTGAGGTATTGCAGATGGTAGGAGAAACGTGATCACTTATGCTAACACGAATATAAGGAGGGAAACTATTGATTGGGCATGTCTTGAGAGATAAAAAAAATTTTCAGAGAAGTGATTGAGTAGAAGAATAATGGAGCAAACGAGCAAGAGGAAGTAAAAGCTTCGGAATGCAGGATGTAATTACGGAAAAGACAGGAACATATTTAAAAATAATAAGAAGGGGAACAGATCAGATAGGAAAAGGTGGAGATAATGGATTTGAAGGGATACTAGAGAAAAGTGAAAATGTCACCACCGGGATCCGAACCCGAGGCCAACGCATCAGCGGCTACTGCTCTACCTACTGAGCTATGGTGACTCGGTAATAACATAGTTCACCTTTCTCCAGTCGCCAAATGAGGTCCTGAGACCCAACAGGTGGACATCGCACCCAGCTCTACGCAATTTTGGAGACCATCCTCTCTTCTCTTCTCTAAAAGAGAATGGATTCCATGAAACAATCAGAAGGTATTGAAGGAAAAGTATCATCCTTGCAGAGATATTATATGAATCAAGTGTACTAAATGAATAAGTTGAAAAATCTGCGTGGGAACTTTTGCTAGATTGTTTCGAATTCTTGACTTTGAAATTACATTAAATCAAATGTGAATACATGTATCATTATTTGCAACATGTTAAATATTTTAAAAACAAAAAGACAAACTTCTGCTTGCCATTACCCGCTCACATTGTAACACAAGATTACGCAGATCACATTTAATTACTAAAGTTTCTAGTACTCTTAATGCTCAGCTTATTATATGACAGAAGCATGAATTTATTCGTTTTATAGAAAGATTGTCATGTGTCAAAAGTGAAACTGTCACCACTGGGATTCGAAACCGGGATGTTAAGATATTATTGTGCCAATTAGTTTCTACTGTTTGCATGCTATAAAAACACGTAAAGAGAGTTGTAAATTAGAATGAGAATGAACTGTTCATAGAATTTTAGAAAATGGAGCCTTTTTTTGTTAATAAGTTATTTGTTAAATGTAGCGTACACCACGGTTTACTTTATTCGGTACTCTTAGATATCAAATCTATCGTCTTCACAACAAAAATGAAGCCATATGCAAGGAAATGCAATACGTACCTAACTGTCAGCGTAAAAGATGCACTACAATATTACTAAGAAGCAGTATTTGTGTCTAGTGTGATAATTTTCAGCAACAAAACCATAGTGAATTTTGAAAGACTCTGAGTGCAGGTGAAAAGTTGTGTGAGGTACCTCATCTGCAACATGGCATCAGCTTTTACTAATTAGGGCTAGTCTTTCCTATATATGCAATAACTGCTACAATGTATATATCGTTCTATAACCTGAAAGTCTATAGGTGAATAAATATATCTTAGCTAATACAACAATATCAGCTAATTCGATCAATAATGATTGATGGATCGGGGTTCAGAAAGTTTCTTGTTTTCATTGCCAGCTTATCACGATAAGTTGCTGTTAACTAAAGTTTTACAAAAATGTCCTCTAATTTAAAGGAATACTTTTAGAAAAATACTGTTTTAAGCAAACGGAAGATCACTTGTATAATAATTCATTATAATAATTATGCTATGTTAACAAGTTTAAACATATTCGAATAAATTTGATGTAAACGGCCAGGGCTTAAAGTCAGGTAAGAAAGTAAAAGAAAAGTTATTCTTCTGCTCTTTGTACCTCCTGTTTAGTGCAATGACGTGAGGACATTAGAATCTTCAAATCAAAATAGTTATAAATCCGTAATAACATGTCAGCGGCATAGCAATGGTCTTGGCATGCAATTTGATTGTAAAAGTTACTTTCAACATGAATGATTAATTTTATAATCACTTTTTGCAATTTGAAGAGTTTGCCGTGATGTGAGCGTGCTCCTCCAGCAGGACTCATGTGCTCAACATGAAGAGATGGTGCTTTCGTATACATTTTCTGCATTACATTGAAGCAGTTTAGGAGAAAAATCTACTCTGAAGCTTGGTTTGCCTTGCAAGGTGCATGCCTGTAAACACTGAAGAATAGCCGCTTTATTCCAGTTAGTTTCTGAAGAAAAAGTATTGGAAGGGGAATATAGTAGTTGCTTTTTTATTTCACAGCCGATGTACAATATATTGCTTTATTTTTGGTTACCAATCTACGCTTCTCTACAAAGGGGCCATCATAGAAACAATGTCAATTTAGACCTTTTAATGCTTCACTGCCATCTGAAACTATAGGTGTCGAATAAGGAGTGATTCAATGTAAAATGTGTCTTCCGTTCCGGAAAGGTCCCAAAGGTCTAGATTTTACAAATATATCATCCCAGTTAGCCTAATTGTATTTATAGATAGCTGGTTTTTAGTTTTAGTTTTTGTAGGGTTTTGAGTAAAAATATTATGTTGATTTAATTTGTTTTGGTTAAATTATAAGTTACATTGAGCCACCACTACATGCAGGTGATTAAACAGACTTTCTGAAAGATTTCATTGCCTTAAAATGATTGAAAGATGATCTGAAAAATTTCATTGCCTTAAAATGATTGAAAGATGGCCTGAAAAATTGTATTGCATTAAAATGATTGAAAGATGGCCTGAAAGATTTTATTGCTTTATAAAACCAGTCTGTTGTTAAATTAGTGATTTGTAGACGAGGCAGATTTTAGTCATAATGGTTCCTCAGTATTGATGTTCAGAAAGATTGTTTGATTGTGAGATTGTACCTAAACATCATAGATTTTATGTTTTTATGTTTTACATTTCCTAACGAATACTTAAGAAACATAAATACATTAAAATAAAATCTTAACCATTCAATACTGTTCGCATGTTTTTTGAATTATCAAATAGTTCTCTAACGTCTTTGTATAATTTATGAAAAACAGTAGACTCCATTGAACTGAACTGTATCTCAAAAGTCCCACAGACATCCTTTTGCCATTTTGCTGATTTTCTATTCTGATTACTCATTGGCAGGATTCTCTAGACAAGGTAAAACACAACGTGTTAACAGGTAACTTGTCTCGTTATTATTAGAGTGAAATAATATGAGAAATAATCAATGTGATCTGCTGTAAGTAAACAGCGAGGATCAAGTGAAATTTATTGAAGATGCAGAGTAAGTTGTTTACTTATTCCTGATCTCCTCTAATTGTACAGTGAGACGAAACGTGTCATGACTCAAATAGTGTTTGCCTCACTGAACTTCAAGACTCTTTACCATGTTAATTTCATCCATTGAGCTGACTCGGTAAAGTCAACGAATGCTGACGATGTTATAGTTGAGCAGACAATACTGCTTTGTTTACTTCATATTGACTTGTTAAAGCTAGAATGTCATTAATCAGTTTTTAGTTTGGAGTTGGTTGTATTGGAGTCAAGTTGTTGGAAGATACATAATTTGTGTTCAAAATCGATAGTCCTTCGTTTCTGATATTTTCTCGGATTTCAAAACAGCTAGAGGCAAGAACTTCCAGACCTTTAGGGTATACACGGGTATACAAGGATTGACAAAACGATTCTCCGAGGGCTCATTTGAGGTTTGCGAGTGACATACTAATCTTTACCAAATATGAGAAAGACCTGTCAAGAGTGCTTGCCATTGCGGCTGGCTAGAAAAAACGGAAGGAATCTCAATCTTACTATAATCCAGAGATATCACCATCTTAAGGACTTATGTCTGCTGTGTAACATCTTGAACATAGAGAGCAAGAGAACATTTTCAAAGACCCGGATGTGATTATTACGAAAAATTTGTGAGACCTTCTAGAGCCCAGCTCCCGATTATTTTGATACTCTATTTTTTTCTGGTTTGTCGACAACTTAAAATGTGTGTGCTAATCCTTTTCCTGTAACCCCACCAAGCACTCTCTCCAAAGATGAAAGATAGATGATCAAATATGGAAATGCCAGCAGATGCTTGAGTGCATGCACATAAATATTATTTATATTTACATAAGTAGTTAAAAGATACAAGGAAATTGGTGCCTCTGTGTAGGATAAAGGCACCCTGGCCTTAGAAGAAAACATGAAATGACATCTGCGATGAAAAGGAGGAAGCTTGTAACCACACATTATTGTCCAAACTCTATCAAGGCCAAAAACAACACGTTTTGACATGTTACAACGAAAACATCATTTAGCATCAGAAGAATACAAAATGACAACTTTTTATATATTTTTCTTTGTTGGTACCATATAATTTACCGGATGAAACGCGTCCTCAGCATTGAAGTTGAGCTATATACTCAAAACTTTCCCATGTACCATTTCTTATTTTTCCTCGTCCCTGTTAAGCTGAATCTGACCTGTAAAAATCAATTTGTCTTTTTTTAATGGATTCAAATAAGTACTTGAATGTGATTTAAATCAGCAATGAGGGACATCAATTTTTGACGATTATAATTCAAATACATCTAATATATTACACGATGTTCAATGAATATGCCACAGAGCTTGGACAAGTTGGAAGTCTTATTGACTTGAGGAAACGCTTAAGAAGTTATTATTATGAACAATACTAAAAATATGCATGTTATGTTTCTTTAAGACTCTAATTTAAAGGTTTTAACCTATGTAATGTTCAGTTGTATGAATAAATTTTAAAAATTTTAATTTATTTTACAATGATTATCAATTTTTTATCTTGAGCAGCACAATTGATAATAACAAGATTGCATAAAACACAGTAATAAACATATCCGGTATAAAGACTTCTCGTAAATAGGTAACAAGTTCGTCAGTGTCATCAGCCTCAATTGTGTGCTTGAGTGAATGTTGAAGCTATCTAACGCTAAATTTCGACCATTGTCGCTTCAATTTGGTAAAGAACGGTCAACACTACATTACGGTAGCATTTTCTTATATGGATCACAAAAGTATGTAACATAAGATTGTTTAAATACCTCTTCTGGTGGCGGGAATGTTCAAGTCGTAAATTATAACGAGAAAGATGTTGATATGTATGTTTATCTAGTGAATTGTTACGCCAAAGTTTTAGAAACAATTTGACATTAAAATTATATATATTTGTTGGAAATTAGGCTGTTCAAACATACAACTTTATTCTTAGGGAGAGGGGGTATGCAATATTCAAGAAATGCAAGAAAATTCTGATAAAAAGAAGTGGTCACATATGAAGGAAAACAAGAAAATATTGAAAAAGCCCAAGTAGATTAAGGTTAGACGTTTTAACCGGATAAGAGTAATTTCTGTATATATCTACCATTATCGATATTACTATTGCTTATGATTAGTTTTCATGATCTTCCACAAGGTTATTAGCTCACCTGTTAAAGCAGCCACGACATTACAATCATTTCATACACTATCCCAAGATCTAATATACAAGTAAATTTCGTAACTGACGAAAAATATGAAGAGACACAACCATTCTTAATCGTTAGTCAACTGTTTTTGCATTACGTTAGAATAAGCACTATAGATTTATGGTTTGTTATGTTCTGCTGGCAGCTTGTCAGATA
>JAAAKL020013192.1:0-12601 GCA_010016065.2 Carybdea cf. marsupialis auct. non (Linnaeus, 1758)
TTAAAAAGTGGGAAGAAAGACATTACTTTAAAAGGGAAATCTCCTGAGCATTATCTTAAATATTTTGGGATTGGTATTATGCGACGGCATCATCATTCGACCAATCATTAATTTCAGGAGTTTAATTTCTGTCAACCTTTGCTGATTTTCACTTTCATTAGTAATCATTATCTTTAAAAAGTGGGAAGAAAGACATTACTTTAAAAGGGAAATCTCCTGAGCATTATCTTAAATATTTTGGGATTGGTATCATGCGACGGCAAAATTGTAAAGTTGTTATTCCAATGAACTGACAAGAACGACAAAAGTTCCTTACGATGGCGCGGTTCCTGCTTAAAAGTAGTCAAAAACTTCCCCATCCATAAATGATTATTCACAATGTAAAAAAAAATTGAACCCCTACTTATCTCTCTGAAGCCTAATGTGCGCAGAATCATAGGGGAATCACTGAGTGACTGGCAATCAAAATTAGATTGAACATATTTTATGGAAACGCGCTTTACAACTTTTGTAGAACATTTCAACCGAAACAGTTATTGAGCAATAGAGGGTAGATAAACTCCATCATAGTTTTCTCAACTGTCTTATTACGTTTCTCTACTGTTTTTGGTCTGGCGACTTTTCATTTTGATATTCTCTCTGAGAACCTTTTCTTACATGAGTTGAAATTTGCTTCATTTATATGGATGGGATAATGCTTCCAATTGGAAGCTTCCTCTTATAAGCGCTACCTTACTTACAAACATTTTAACGTGCGCCTATACTAATAGGCCCCGTGCCATCATAAATTTAATTTTTTTACTCTGCTTCGAAACCACTGATTTCTAAAGAAGACTGGATCGAGCTTCCCATTGTTTCCAACTAGCAAAAAGTGTAGTTGTTCTGTCCTAACGGTTACGAGGAATTGCATCGAAAATCATCACAACTGAACTGTACTGTGAACATCCTCATCTATTTTATTATCCAATATTTTAATGTGACGATTGACTAAAATCAAATAACAATAAACATAATATAAGACATGAGATATAAATACAAAAACTACAAATACCATAAACTAAATCTACCTATTGATGAAAAGAGCGTGATGCTTCAACCACAAAACTCTTTTAAAGAATTGAGCGTCATGATAAACTAAACATACTAACAATACATACATACACTAATTGTTACAAGTCCTATATCAACTTAACATTTTACATATATGTAATGAAAACATAAAACATCTTATCTAATTTGGCAAGTCCTCTTATAACAGAAGACTTCAAGACATAGCTAGTGAAATTCTACCTATAACCTACTGTACCTAGTCCAATCTATCTGGAGACAGTCACTTGAGAATCATTAAGTGGCAAAATACAGCCTTAAGCCATTACAAAAGATTATTAGACATAAAAGCGAAAGCGACAGAAAGTAGAAAGACATCAAAGAAGCAGCAGATGATGAAAGTTCTAAAATAATACCTAAAGTGTGAAATTGTGATAAACACGCAGCTATCATAACGGCACAACAGGCAAAATTATGGAGTATTTTCTTGTGTGTATTGTGTTTGAACGTCATCTGCACAGGGACATAGAAATAGCGGGGAAAGGGAGAGTACACACAGTTTTTAATTGGTGTTTCCTGTGGCTTCTGATGTCTTGATCGTATGATTGAAGACACAATCAATGAAGATATCAGAGTGTGGCTCAGTCGTGTGTCAGAGTACGCTTTGACAAAGGGGCCAATATTGTGGAAAGAATTATGGGGCTTTTCCAACATAGGTTTAAATATAAGTACATTTTTTCTGTTTCAGTTTCAAATTGTAATGTTTTAATGACTGGGTCAAAATTTTGGGCAAGACAAAATTTACTAAAAACTGAAGACTCTCTAAAAGACCTCCAAGGAAGAAATGAGATAATCATAACTAAAGCAGATAAAAGGGGCCAGTACTCATCTGGGGTACAGGAGACTACAATTAAAAGAAGAAGATTATCCCACTCCAGAGGGAGGGGGGGGATAATAGAGGCAGTGACAGGCTAATTACAAGATGTGCCATCAACTTCACCAACTGAAGTCATCATAAAATTTTTGGAGCTTATATTGACACTCAGAAGTATGGTTTTCCAATTGCTGTATGACAAATCTAGAGTTAAGTTTACTATTTGCTCCATGTATTTGTAACATGGATGACAATCCTACATAGTGAACTCCTAATGCAAGGTGGACTTGTTATAATTTAAGATAGACTTTTGTGTCCATTGGTCACTTATATTTACATCTGCTAGCCACACCACATATATTGTATTAACATTAATGAGTTAAAGATGCCAATTTTAAAGAGTATTATTTGTATACAAATACAGATAATCTTTTTTAGCACCTCCACTGCATTTGCTGAACTTTCCAACAACTAAGTAAACCATGTTTTTTTTCATTAGTCACGCTACACTATTTGTCATAATCTGTTAAGTGGATAGAAAGTTTCTGCCTAGATGGTTTCCCTTAGTACTCACGTAGTAATACATCCTAAAAATATAGGAAATTGATTTCAGATGTAAATTTACAGGCCTGGAGTCTAATAGTGTGCACATAGTCATTGATCACAGAGTTCACCATAGAACCATTTATCAATATATGTACATAAAGGGTTGTATTCATAAGGGTTTCATTAGCTCATCTGACTAATGTCCAGCACTGATGGTGAGATCTCTGCAAGCTTGTATTCATAAGAGTCTATTAATTCTCAGTCCTTGCTTTGTTGCTAATCAAAGCCAAATTTGGGAAAACAATAGAAGGCTTAAAACTGATCACAACCAGGTTTGCACTTTTTGCTTCTTTAAAATTCAAACCGCAAAGCTGCGGAATATAGAATGGCCTTCACCTTTAATCCTGAAATTTTTAGGAAAAAAGTATGCAAGGACCACATTAATCCACATGATGTTTATAGTGATTTGGAACCTAGACAAAGGTTTTGATTTGACAGAAGAGGAATCAAATTTATTATCAATCTTGTTTGCGAGGACTTGTGGGAGAACTTGGAAAGCCAGTCATTCTAGTTACACAAGTTTTTGCTGCTCTGCAGTATTAATTATGCAGCTTCTGGGGCATTTCAATTGGGCATCAGAGATATGTTGAACGTTCACAATTCACAATATCAAGGTGTATCTGGAGAGTCTTGGGAACCCTTGGTAAACATTTGAGCACCTGTGTAGATTTTATAAATGTAGAGAGGAAGAAAGAATTATTTTGTATGCACAAGTGCCTTCATGATGTGATAACAGCCACTGATTGCACACATCTATGGTTGAAGCCACAATCGACAGAAAAGCATGCATATGTTAACCAAAATAGCCCCTATCCTATATAAATGCTATTTGCTAAGGCATGTGCATCCTAGGTCTTGTATCAATGATGTAATTTAGCATGAAACTTAATGGACCCTTATGAATAATGTTTCAGGCAAAGCATAAGCAAAGATTGATAGATTAAGCCCAGGACAAGATTATGCTCAATTTAATTGAAGCTACCCTTATTAATGCAGACCAAATACTAGCAGGTTTTTCTGCTAGTATTTTCACACCTGTTGCACCTATTGAGATAAAACAGATTTCATGTTTGAAATAATTGATTTTATCTAACTTGTGAAACTTACTCAGTAACAACTGCCACAATGACACTTAAGAGACTATTTTTGATCTTCCATGTAGAAGTAACATTACTGTCAGTCTTCTTCCAAGTGATTTTTCTTTCAGGCAAAGAGCACCTCCCTCCAGCCATCATAAGCCAGATCCAATATGACATAATTGATACGTTCACTCTTACAAGTTGAGAGGAGCACAGTGTTTCTGGAAAAAACAGCTATGGTCTTCATTTGTTAGCAACTCCCTGCCATTTTTTTGCTCTCCTCTCATACAAGAAGTCATCTGTCATGTCACAGGAGAGTCTTGACCGTACCAACCATTCTCTCAAGGTTTTCATGTTAGAAAAAGGTTATTATTGATTTTGCATGGAACAGATAAATGTTGGGTGGTGATGAGAAATATTTTATTAGGTTGTTTAAATAGAATGAGAATGCATTAAGGTACTAAAATTGCCAAACAAATTGATGTAGAACACAATCACAAGCATATGGAGGATACAGCCCCCTTCAACTTGTTTCGCAACAAAGCAAAAAATGTTTCATGACCCCCTTATTATGCAGCATTACAGTTGTTCTTTGAACAAAGAACTCATTACTTTACCTAGCTTGGAACAAGACCCAGATGCTAAAGAACTGGCTAAGTTTTGCTCAACTTATGATGTATTATTATCAACTGGATTGGTTTAAGTTAGAACAAGATTTTGATGATCAGCGGATTTAATGTATGAACAAAGATACAGTGGGTAATCTGAGATTATGACTGGAAAATACCTACACAACACACATTCTGAATAGTTTTTTATTCCAAACAAAGACCTTCTAGAAACTGCTCATCATCAACCTGTTAACTCCTCAAACGAAAGCTATGATAAATAGTTTGTATGACAGACCATGGTTCGCAAATTAAAATATTTAAGTGACTCATGAAAGTCATGCTTCACAAAGATCTTTAATGACTGACACTAATGATGCGGTTTTAATGCCGTGCACTCCACTTTGCAGGGGCGAGAGTGGTGCCCATAGACATGGGACTTGTTTGGAGCATTCAGCACTTTAAGACCAATGGCTCTTACATGATTTGAACCCTGACCTGACCATGATTTGAACCCTGTACTGAAAGCCAGGAACTTACCCACTAGACGACGGTGGCTATTGTGATTAAGTTAATTTTACTTGAACAGTACGGTACAACATGGATTTTGTTGCTGATGCTGCTCATAATTTTATGAGTTGCCATACTCAGAATTATTGAGAAATCCACTAAATTGTAGCTTTTTAAAATCCCTGTTGAATTCATATTCCTGGCCATCAATATGGAGATTGTACTACTAATTGGTTTACTTATTAGATTGATGATCAAAAGATTCACCATAGGGTTGCAGTGGTACAGTGGAAAAGTCAAAATGCTGTTATAATGTGGATTCAGAGTTTGAGTCCAATTAGCTGAAGGCTCATATGGAAGCAGTACTGAAGAAGATTAGGTGTAGCAAAAACCCAGGCTGTTGAATTACTTCTTACCTTAGAACCCCTAAAAATTTCTTGTGATACTTGAAGAGGTCAATACCTGAAATGATAATCTAGTTTGTTTGTCAGTAACTGTTGTAACTGAAAAAGGGCAACACATATGAAGAACATGTAGGAGGGGGTAGTGGTACTACAGGGAAAAGGTTTTGGGTTCTTTGTCTGGCAACTTTTTGCAGGTATATTTGGAAAAGGAATCATCCCAGACATTAGAAAGAGAAAGGTCAAAGAGTGATATTGAAATGGGAATGGTGAATGAAAAAATCAAGGCACTTTCCATGATGGTTCAGTAGTGGGGTTGGGTTGTATTTAGGATTGGCATTTTTATACAGTTCAGTAAATGAAACTCCACAGAAATTATTGAGATAAATTAATAATAATAAGTCATATTCATGTGAGTGGATTTTTAAATCATTATTCAATTGTCTGTTATCATTAACTGTATCATCAGATTCTGTTATCCAGGTCATATTTGTTTTTTCAGGAACTTTCAGATATCCGTAACAGTGGTGGCCAAGTTTTTAAAGACATTCGTGTTGATGAGACCAATATCCTAGTGTGGCAAGGACTTATTTTGCCAGTAAGTATTACAATGTTTCCTGTAGCACTTGTGTAGACATAACTGCATGTATGTATGTATGTATGTATGTATGTATGTATGTATGTAAAAAATATATGTGGTGAATAACCATCCGCAAGAGGGCTCAATGCATAAGCGCAGAGCAATATGTAAGTAAATCATTAAAGGAAGACATGGGACATTTGCTACACTCATGCTGAGGCGATATTTGCCTGAAGATTGCCTCAGCGTGAAACGCAGAGTAGCAAATGTTATTTGTCTTCCTTTAGTGATTTACATATGTATGTATGTATGTATGTATGTATGTATGTATGTATGTATGTATGTATGTATGCATGCTCAAGAGTAACAGCATCCATAATCAGTGAAGATGTGGGAGAAAATACAGCAATTAGGGATGAATCAACACATATACATACTGTAGAAAAATGTTAAGCCATGTTGACACTATAAATACTGTGCACAACACATGGTGATAGCATACATAGATGTAAGGCGACAGAAACACTTTTAAAGCTTTGTCAGCTTCATCTAAAGCCACCATCTGCATTAAAGATAGCTGTTGTGTTGTTTTGGCTCCACAGTACTAAGGCACCTTCTTCACTACGAACCATTCACTTTTAATTTTATTGTCACTAGACTTCAGGTCCTAGGTGAACTTTATTCTTTTAGTATAAATTGTGTGATTATGTGATTATTTACCATGGTTACAATAACTGGTTTTATATGCTTCCTCAGACATAACATGTATTTTAGTATTATAGGAATAATAAGTGAATATCTGCTGTATCAGTGACAGTTTTCTTAGTCAAGATACAAGTGGATCAAATTTCAGTATTGTTTTTTATAATAAAAGATATTATGAGAAGCCTCCAAATACATAATCGGCATGAGACAGATGTAGTTAGTCCAAGATTGAACTGGTCTGTAATGTGGCAATTTGAATAGATAAAGACAACATCTTCAAGTAATATGAAGAAAGGGAAGGCTACAGGACCTTCAGGGATATCTTAGAAATTGCTAAGGCAATTAGCAACCAAGACTCAAATCTATTTACAAAATCAGTCTTTCGAGTGTTGCTTTTGTTCAGGTCTGGCATGAAGCCCTGGAATAGAATGGATATTGGTGAAGTTGATTAAAGGATTCTATAGAGCTTCATTACAAGATTAGTCTCATCACAGTTACCTTCTTCCTTCACAGATACTAATGATGCAACAATAAAGAGACCAGTATTCAATGCAATTTTGTTGGAGATCAGATCTCACCAAAATCTCTGTTTGATTCATGAGCCTCAAAGAGCACAAACTGCTTTGTAAAACCTGAATTGTTGTGATTTGCTTTGTACATATAAAGCAGTATCTGCTTGCTGTTGTAAACATTTTGCTGCACCATCCCTCAGTTGGATTACAGGGAACTGTATCTGTGCAAACTATTGAATGAGAAAATATGCAACAACTTGAAATGACAGCAGTGTCTCATACTCATTGAAAGCACTATATAAGAGCACCATATTTTTCGAATTTTTGTATAAACATTTTGCACAGGGTGGAAAGATAAGTTCATGCAACCAGAAACATTAGGATTTGAACTACACCTGTACAATGACGTGAACAAAAGTGAACAAAATGAAATCTCCCAGTGACAGTGTGTTTAAGTATGGGCTATATCTTTACATACATGGCAACAATTATGATCCTGACAAAGGTCTCAATGACACTATTGATGATTTTATCCATGTGATAGTACAACCACAAATTTCTTAATCTGAAACATAAAGCCATTTCAGTTAACGAAAGGTTTATTGGCGACATGTTGCCATGTGCAAAAGATATGCAATATAACATGTACAAGCAGAGCTATGGGTTGTAATTTGGAAAGTCTCTTTATTTTATCCAAAATATGTTATTGGCTTCCATTCCTGTTTTTTGTCTTTTTTAACTATTCACAAGAGCATTGCAGCTTATCCAAGGAAAGGTTCAGTTGAAAGTGAAATATTTGGAGAGCAGAATTCGGATATAGTCGAGCTTGGATTGATGTTTATTCGTTATGTTTTTGTATCCGAAGTATATGTACCACTCTGCAAGGGAAAGTAGCGAAAGGTATTGATATTGTTTGCATGGGCACCGTTAGCGGAAAGTCAACAATTCGAAAATGTTGAGTACAAAAGTAAAGATCATGTATCAACAGTGCGACTACGATGCGAGTAAGAACAGCCAGGAAGAAGTTTGTTAAGGACTTGCAATCAGTGCCAGTGCCACAACGTTCTGCCACAAGACACTTAGTATATTGTACATTTTTGTGTTAGAAACACAATGATCCAGTCCAAAGAAACCTTGCCCCTAACAAAAATTTACCCGTAGCCTTTGCAGTGAGGTAAACTTGTTCAGCTCTCCATGGATGCCACCAAGCCTGCTTACGACATACAGTTTATCGGGAAAAAAGAGCCAGAACGGCCTAAAATGATCCAGAAAGAATAAACTAATCGAGACAGTAGAGATTGTGACGTCATTTTCCTACACTAAAAGTAGATTCAACTGGAAGTCAAAAAGGGAGATCTGCCGTGTCTGCATCCAGTCAGCTAACTGGGAAAGAGGCCTACTAATGTGGCAGATCCCTTTATTCCTACGTGTTGATAAAAGAAAACGGAATAGATGGACGGTGATGAAGAATGATGGGTCTTCATCACGACAAACACGGTCATGGTTGATGCAACTTTAGAGATGAATTAGTAGTAGTATTCTGTCAAAAGCATTCGAAAGGCAGCGAATGAATACGTGGAAAATGTCTTTGCTCATGAAGAATGCAACGGTTAACGTAGTAGCAAATATGCCGGGAACTTCTAAACAATTTGAAATGACCGAGAGACCGTTGCTGTATGATTTCGCAAATTTTTATCACATAGTAGTAGAATTAAATAGATCGAAAATTACAATTAAAAGAGTTGAAAAATTGAATTGTTGAATTGAAAAGTTAACGGCTTGAGTTCAGCTCAAGGGATTCCCGACGTTTATGCGATCCTCTTCATTCTAATAGGGCAGAAACTCAAGAAGCCCGTAAGATGTCTTCCATCTGCACTTAGAGACAAGTCTTCTCACATTATTATACACTTGAAACACCTCAACTGAGAAGCATAGAAGGAACTGCGCTGATCATTATGGGTAATATTGGGCGTTAGGAAGCAGTGTACTATTCAAGCAAAGAAAACTAGTGAACGGTTATATTTTGATATTGGCAGAAGATACCATATGTCTCGATGAACATGAAGAAGACTTATAATCTCTCCAAAATGTTTAGCAGTACAAAGCTTCAGAGGCATTTAATAGAAACGACTGAAGATCTCAGTGCACAATACATGTTTCGGATTAGCTGAGTCTATCATCAGTTCTTTACATACATCAACGATTATCAGAACAATTTATGATGGAACATGTAATAGTGACGTGTTGTAGGGTAAAATACAAGGAAATCCGATTTATGGTAAAATGAAGATTGGTCGTTAAGGACAAAAATTTGCTAATTCATATTACTCATACAAAGTGTTGATTGATTGTAAACTTTGCGTTCGTTCCATTGTAATAGTTATTTGTTATAGCGGTTGGTCTGCCATTTGATGCGCTTGGCTTTTTCAAGTAGGTGTCAATTTTGTGCCAAACAAATTTCTGCTAAGACAGTCCTCATCGTCGTCATCGTCTACTCTCCGACATGATTCGGAAATCCATCAATGCTTGTAAACAATGGAGGTCCCGGCCTCAAAACGGTTGTTTTTGGACATTCGTTGATCCATGCCAGACGCTTTCACTTATTTAGGCGGAATTACAGTCTGCACATCTAGATTTGTAGACAACACGTGAATAGAGCTGAGGGAACTGGGTCCTCAGGGGTAAAGAAATGATCGGCCCTAAACTTCACGTTTGTGTGTGGGGTGTAATAGGGTGTTCAAGGAACTTTTGATTTGTTGGTACCTCGTGTGTCTAGAAAGTATTGATGAAAATTTAGTAAAATTTGAAGAGAACGGGTAGGATTTTCCATCCATTACTTTTGAAAAGTCATGATAGAATAAGCTGTGTGTGAAGCATCTCGTAGTGGTAGAAACAGAGTTTATTAGCCCGATTTCTTAATTTGACGTTGTTCTACTCAATTTTTAGGATACCCCTCCATACAACAAAGGTGCTTTTAAAATAGAGATTGTTTTTCCGGCAGAATATCCATTTAAGCCTCCGAAGGTAAGTATCAGTTGTCATTTGTTGGGAATGTTGTTATAAGCATGGACATTATTTAGAAACCTTGATGTATGTTCAGCTCAATGATCGGGTGGTAGGAACTGTTACCGATCTTAATAGGCTTAAATTTGCCAAAAGCAAGTAAACACCACCAAAATCTATTTTTAATATTTTCATTTTTATACCACACCCATCGGTCAGATGTCAATAGTAACAAGCCAAACCAAAAAGGACTTGGTTGTCATTTTCATTTGCGATTCAACGTGTTCAGTACTGGGTCAGTCCAACTTGCTGAAAAGACGATGTTGCCAACGATTATCGTCAAGATTAAGCCATGGGGTAGAGCGTACTGTAATTACTTGAAAAGTGAAGAAAGACATGTTAACCGGACCGATCTGTAACAACTAGCATGAAGCGGAACCGTTATTCGGTTTGTCCTTAAGCAGTGTGTCGTAAAATATTCTGTCGCTGTGTCTCAGATCCTAATCGGTCTCTTTGACGCATGGTGACTTTGAATGAGATATCGATGGAAACAGAGGCGATGTTCTTTTATGAATGACATTTTGAGTCTGTGTACTTTTTTTATCCTACATCACTACATGAGAAGTGGAGACCAATTTTCATAGGCATGGTGTTTGCCCCTAGTTTCCAATTTATCATTTTCATACAATATCAAACTTATGCATGGCACGATCATGTGAAAATGATTGTGTCATCGATTTAAGTTATCGTGGTGACACACAGAGAGGATTAAAACCTGCAAATGAACTTTTGCCCGCTAAGCCGCCGGTACTGCTTTAGAGGATCTTTGCAACATAAGAAAGGAAAAATGGGTGAAGTCGACTCTGAAGTTTGTTTCGCATGTACTTTAAGTTTCGTAAAATTCATTGACATTTGTTAGATAAGAGACAAAATCATAAATGTTGCTGTCCATCTGCCCCAGTGTTTGTGCTCAAAGATGGATTTTGACATTCCCGCCATCAGATACGACCGAGGTTTCCCCGCAAGCATGCAATCCGTGGTAACTTGCAGCCTTGTATGTGTAGCTTGTAAGGTGTTCATTTTATCCGCGCGTTGCAGAAGCCGTTTTCTTTGACTTGGAAGTTTATAAGAGATTACAAAAGCATTGGGTTTTAGTTCCAGTCTTGTACAGGAATCCAATGGAAATGGCGTTGCCCATAGTCTGGGTCAATTGTTTCGAGTAAATCAAATGTTGCCAGCGACACATTGTACCACTTTTATGGTAGTTAAAAGCGAGTTGATAACTAGTCTTGCTTTTCTATAAGATAGAGAGGACCAGTGTTGCCAGATTGCTGTGTCTGGTCTCCCAAAGGCGTAGGCAAAGTCACGCAAAGATGCACCTTTGGGGGCATCGTAAGACTAAAAGTTTCTGGCTGCTCTCCCAAACATCTCGGATAAGCCAAAAAACATTGAACTTTTTGGTTAGCTGCAGAATTTCTAGAAGACAGGTGGTTCGAAATGACGGTGATAATGTAGTATGTCTATCTGTACTATAGATTGTGTATATTTCTTTGACTGCGCTTATTCAAAGCCGGCACATGAATATGTCGTGGCCGTCTCAGATATTGTTATATTTGCACGTATTGCATATCTTTAGAAAGTTGCGTTGCGATTTGATATGAGCAATTTGTTCTTTTGTATTAGGTGACTTTCAAGACCAAGATATACCATCCAAATATTGATGAAAAAGGTCAAGTCTGTCTTCCCATCATTAGTCCAGAGAACTGGAAACCAGCCACGAAAACGGACCAAGGTACGATGCCAAAAATATAGATACTGAATAATGCAAGGCGAAGTTACTTGCTATATTAAGTCGGATGTAATCCTGCGAAGTTTTTAAAAAAACATGCTCTCTATTTTTCGTCTCTGTCATGACTTGTCGGTTAGGGGAAATGACTAAAAGTCGTGTACAGGCCCTTCTAGATTTTAATTCGGAAGCGCAGTTTTGATTTCTTGTCTATTCATGATCCTCATTATCGAGTCAGCTATTATCGTCAGCCTCAAATACGGGCCGAAGACTGGTGACGTCATAGCCCAAGCCCCGCCAATGACAACAAAAATATTAACAATGGTCACGCTGGATGTTAACTTGTGATCGCAACTTCCAAGCTTGACCAGCAGTGGGTAATTTTAGATATAAAGCCGGATCTCCACTAGGCAAAAATCATGGTAGCTGCCACTTTTTTCGCCGTACCCACAATTATTACGCAATATTGTTGTAGCTGAGGCGGAAGTCCTTGCCGTTGATAAGGAAAACTTGGTTGTGGTGAAAACCAAAAATTCAAACTTTATAACTCTGGATTCCATAACTGAAGTAAATGAAATCATACGTGTTCCTCTCACTGACATTTATGAAGTCATCTCGGTATATGTTATTGATAACTCCAAACAAGTAGGCGCACAAGAGTTATCGATAGCCTACAGTGCTAAACAACATGTCGAGTTTAGAAGGGGCGATGTTATTGTGTAATATAATATAGGCCTACCTTTTAAATAGAATCGACTCACTTTTGAGCTGGTAATGTCGTACAATCATCAGGAGAGGCACGAAGACAAAGTCTTATTCGAAAAGTTTGTTGATGGTACAGAATAATAAAACTGCTCGAAATAGCGAATTCATTTTGTACTAAAAAGCTT